>CAAKHG010006429.1:1034-17983 GCA_901007715.1 Dactylopterus volitans
ATCACCATCATGGGCTGAAAGGAGATGTGGTTGACTGACTTTCAACAACCGCATTTCCAGAATGTTGGAACACTGAGTAAAATCTAAATTAAAAAAAACAATATAATTTGCAAATCATTGTAAGCCCATACATAATTGAAAATACCACAAGGACAACAAATGCTGAAACAGAGAAATGTCATTGTTTTTGAAAATTATGCCCATTTTGAATTTGATGCTAGCAACATGTTTCAAAAAAGTTGGAACACTGCTGGAACGCGTCACAATAGCTTAACTGGCAACAGATTAGTAACATGTTTGTATAAAAAATCTGAGAGGCTGAGTATTTCTGAAGTAAAAATTAGGTGGTGTTCATCTCAGCATGAGGGACTGCATCGCTGAGAAGTGCAACAATTTAACAATGTTTCTCAACATAAATTTGCATAGAATTTGGGGATTTCATTATTTACAGTTCAAAATACAGTATCATTAAAGGCTTCAGAGAATCTAAAGAAATCTCTACTCAAGGAACAAGGCTGATAACCAGTATTGGATGGTCATGATCTTTGGGCCCTGCTCTAAAAACAGACAATTCTATTGTGGGCATAATAGCATTGGCTCAGGAACACTTTCAAAAACCATCATCTGTGAACACGGTTCGTTGCCACATCCAAAAAAGGAAACTGCAAATAAACTACATCCAGAAACGCTGCCGACTTCTCTGAGCCTGAGCTCATTTAAGATGGACTGAGCTGAAGAGGAAAACTGTCCTGATGTCTGGTGAGTCAAAATGTGAAATTCTGTTTGGTAGTGATGGAAGCAATGTCCTCCACGCTTAAGAGGAGAGGGACCATTTAATTTATCAGTACACATTTCAGCATGGGGGGTGCATTAGTGCACATGGTAATATAGGAAACCTGCACACTTGTGAAGGCACCATTAATGCTGCGCTATATACAGGTTTTGGAGCAACATATGCTGCCACGTAGCAACATCTCATTGAGGAAAGGTCTTATTTATTTCAGTTAGACAATGTAACCACACTCTGCACATACAACACCACCATGGCTCTTCAGTAAATGCTAAACTGACCTGCCTGCAGTTCCAACTTGTCACCCATCGAAAATGTTGGGTGCATAACAAAATGAAAAAGACAACAAAGGAGACCCCAAACTGACCCCAAGCAGTTGAAAATCCTACATCAATCAACAATTAGAAAAAAACCCCAAAAAACTTCAGGTCTCTTCAGTTCTCAAACACATTGTTGTTGAAAGAAGAGATGATGCAACAAAGTGGTAAACATGACCCTATCGAAACTACTTCGAAGCATATTGCTGGCATCAATTTCAAAATGGGAATTTTATAAATTTATGTTTGTACTACTAAATGTGGGCTTTCAGTGTTTTGCAAATCATCACATTTTGTTTCTATTCACATTTTACAGAACCCCCCCCAACTTTTTTGGAAACAGAGTTTTAAAACAATGCTTTACTGCCTATGTTATCTTCATTAATTGCTAATTAATTTAGTATAACTCACTGTTAAGTGAGCATGTTTAATCAATAATAACTTTCAAAATGTATTGATTAGATGACTAGGATTTTTGAATGTGTCATCATTAAAGGGAATGCTTTGAAATTATTGGTTAAAAAGTTTTGTATGTTTGCTAATATTTAGCTTGTGCTATTGTTGCTACATTACCTTAGAGATCTAATTTAAGTTGACAGGCTGCTGCGACTGTACATAGTGGGATAAATCATAACGTCTCCAACTAATAAAAACAATGATAGCGTATCATAGCTTCATTTTATAAACCCTGATAAATTACAACATAATGTTTTGTCATTTAGAAAGAATATGTGGTTTATCCACTAGACCAGAGCACTGACAGTGATTTAACATTCAGATATATTTATCATTAAGCATGAATAACCTATTTATGCGATTTGCATCACAGTTTTACTTATATTTGTGTTGACATTAATGTATAGATTATTAAAATGAATATCAGTCACAGAGTTCCATTATCAGTCAAGCTCTCATCTTGATTAATTCAGCGGAGTTGGTTTTATCAAACTGTTTCCATGGGTTTTTAGAAACTTCGGTACAAAACAAAAAAAGACCAATTATTCCTCAGAAAAATGTTTGTACAACTACACCTCCAATCTGCACCAGGAAGGAACCAAATGCTTCATTTTGATTGTTTCTTAATGTGACAGTCCGCAAACTCGTTCACTTCCTTTCCACTGCGATTGGCTCAAGAGAGCCAGTCATACGATGTCCTCACAGACTCAACTGCATGTCGTCCAAGTCTCTTCAGCATGCTTCCATCAGTCACACATAGCCACATGCTGTCAATCACAGTGTGTGTGGTCCACATGGAAATCCACCACCATTCAAAATCCTGAGGACGTCCACTGCCACAACACACTTTTCTTCTGCAGCTTGTTATCAAGCTGACCTCTGGAATATAAACCAATGATCTGTCTGGTAATGACAAATAAATGACAATGAACCTGTTCTGCTTTGTCAAGCTACAGATGTTTGTATGGACATACATTCCAAATTACCTGAGTATAGACTCTGATTGAAATACCTGAAGCGAGGCCTGATGCAGACACTGCAACCAATTGTGGCCATTTTATCTTATTTATTTGCCTAAATATTTTCCTCGCCGTTTTTTTTTTTCTTTCTTTCTTTTTCCTTTAAACAGGGTTTAACAATGTGACCTGATATTGTAAACATAATCCTGAAGAGTACAGCTGTTTTTCCTCTTGGGTACATAACACAGCACAAGCATTTTCTTTGTTTTCATAGAGATATAAGTGAATATATATATGTTTGGAGAGCTTATTCATACTGTGAATGTTGAAACTGAACACAACACATAATTTAATCAGAAATATAGTACCAGTTTAAAATTCATGCCCCTCCCCCATCCCTAGAGCTCCTTTCTTCCCTCCGATGCCTGCATATGACAGTCATTACCCATCAAGTCCTTCCTGCCAGCAACAGCTCAGACATTACTATACGCTGGACAGAATGTTTAGGTGGCAAGTCTTAGTGGCGGTGTTGGTTATTTGGGACATTGTTGCTACGTCATGCAGAGATAGAAGGGGTTTGGAGGATGTCAGCACAGAGAGACGGAGGCTCCCCTGGCAGAGCAGAGGGGGTGTTGGTGGGACAGTCAGTGGTAATGGTTGGTTGTCGCTAGCGTGAATCCTGAAGCCAGAGGCCAGCTCTGCTCGGATCTAGCTGATGGCCAGGCTTTCTGTCTGCAGTTTCTGAGGGCGAGCCGAGCTCCTCTGGAGGGTCGTCTGTGCTGGTGCTCGTGGAGACCTGAGTGGGGGCCACACAGAATGCCATGGCCCCCGGGGGCTCGGAGCTGTCCTCCTCCTCCTCCTCTTCTGGCTCCAAGGCCGGGGTGAGATGCAGGGAGCCAGGCAGTTTGACAGGGCAGAATGCTGAGCCAGTTGGTATGAAGTTGACCTTGTTTTTGTCAGGGCAGGAGAAGAGGGGAACTGACGCTGATGTGGACTGCCTGGAGCTGCAGAACAGGGAGACATATTCAGCGTCAGTGAGCGTCCCATATAGCATTAAGATTCAACACAAAATTCACAGGCTACCTCATCTCTTCAAAGGCTTTAATCTTCTCACAACCCTCTGGTGGCTCACGCTTGAACATGTAGCTGTTGTTGGGTTTCGGTGAGGAGGCGAACTTGGGCAATGGTGAGCTGCTTCCACTGTCTGAACACAGAGACAGAGTGTTCATAAAGCGTCTCTTTTTAAAAAAGTCAAATGTCCATTAATGTATCCCAATACTCCATACTCAAATTTCTCTGCAATCCATCCAATACTTTTAAATATGTTCTATTACAATAAAGAAGTTATCACAGCAAGGTGGATTCTACAATTCCATAATTCATTTAGCAGACACTTTTATCCAAAGTGACTTACATGTGAGAGCTCAACAATACAAGCAGTGCCCTGAAGCAGGTCCAAGTCTGAATAAGATGTCGGTGCCAAAGGTAGTGCATGAAACAATGATTGTGGAGTGTCGAGGGGAGGAGACTGGGATTCAGGAGCTCGGACAGTTTGGTAACTCATTCCACCAGCAGGGAGCCACAGAATGACATGGGTATCATCAGCATAGCAATGGTTTGACAGACCATGTGAGCTGAGTATTGCTCTGAGTGAGGTGGTGTACATTTAGAAGATGAGAGGACCAAGCACTGACCCATGAGGGACCCCTGAAAGTAAGCGTTGGGCATTAGATCTTTCTCCTCTCCAAAACACTCTAAAAAAATCTCCCTGAAAGGTAGGAAATGAGCCAGCGGCGGGCATATCCTGGGATGATAAGCTCAGTGAGAGTGGAGAGTAGGATTTAGCGGTTCACTGTATCAAAGGTAGCTGATAGATCTGTAAGCAGTAGAACTGAAGACTGATAGGTGGCTCTAGCCGAGCGCAGTGATTCGGTAACCGATAGGAGTGCCATTTCTGTTGAGTAACCCTTTTAAAAAATCAGACTTAATCGGATCATACAGGTTATTGTCAGACAGGAAAGTAGAGACGTGGTTGAAAACTGCATGTTCCAGTACTTTGGACATGGAGGATAGAAGTGAGACCGCAATGAGTCTGTAGATTTTGACCAGAGCTGGGTCAAGTGTAGGTTTTTTGAGTAATGGTCTGACTCAAGCTGTCTTAAAAGTGGAGGGGAACACACCTGCAGCAAGTGCGTAGCTGATGATGTGTGTTACTACAGGGATGAGCGCTGGAAAAATTATATTTAGGAGAGTGGAGGGTCAACAGGACAGGTACTTTGATACCTCATCCTCAGTTAGAGGGCAGAGCGAGGAGAGTGTTTGCTAGCAACTAAGGCTCATCGAACTGGCTGCTGATACCTTGTTAACAGACAAACATGTGCCGTGAGCAGAGGTGGAGGAGGTGGTGGATGGAGGACAGACTTGAAAGCAGAGAACAGTTTATGTGCATCTGCAGTATCATAAGTCTTGTTTTGACATTATGTAGTTTTTGCAGTTTTTAAACTGGAGGAAAATGATGATAGTCACTGATGTCAGAGGAGTCTTTGGACATATGGGATTTTCTTTATGTTGCTCTGAGGTCATTTCTTTGCTCTCTGATAACTTCAGTGAGCCACAAACTCGGGGCAGAGACACCAGCTGGTTTGAATGTTAGAGGGTAAAGATTGTCAATAGTGAGTGTGTCTTTAGCCTCATCATCAGGGAGTGAGGAGAACAGGTTGTGAGGAGGTACCGTAGTCAAGACCTCATCAGTTAGCTGAGTCGGTGTGAAGGACTTGAAATTATTCTGGAAAGAGATCATTTGAGGAAGAACATGAGACTCTTCCAGCAGGCTGTAAGATAATTTGATAAGAAAATGGTCTAGCAAATGTCGTGAAGTGTTAGTTGAGGTTAGTTGCAGAGCAACTGCAAGCGAAAATCAAGCTCAGAGTGTTTCCGATCTTGTGTATGGGAGGCGTGGAGACCTGTTTGGTGATGGACTCGTGGCATCACCAAATGATGACACAAGTGACAGAAAGTCGACTGCTTGGGCTTTGTGCTGATATTGATATCACTCACGACAATCAGCGGTGTGTCGTAGTCATTAATGGCAGAGACTTGCATGTCCAGTTTGACTACAAAATTACCAAAATGCCGGTAACCGATTGTGATTGTAATAACAACCACAATCAGCTAGATGGGTACAGTGATGCTGATTGACTGGTGCTCTAATGAGGAGTTATTGTTAAGGAGAGAAAATCTGGTGATTTTCCAGTCTTTGGAAATGAAAACTCAGTGTTCCACATCCACCTACCTGTAAGGGGAGTTTGGGAAAATGTGGAAATAACAGAGTGTGGCTTAAGTGGCTGTTTTCTGGATGGATCCAGGTTTTGGTCAGGGCTAGGACATGAATGTTTGACAGATACAGGGTGCAGGGATGAACTCTGATTTGTTTGCAGCTAAGTGGCAATTTCAAAGGCCAAAAGTAAAAAATGTGGTAGTGGCAGAGATGCTTGTAAGAAAGAGGAAGTTGCTGGGGTTGCATTTTCTGTGAGTGATTCATTTTCTCCTGAAACCTGGGGTCACAGGAATGGTATTGTCGTACATGGTGTCGAAGTAGGCTACATTTATAAGAGTCGTGGGGAAATGTGTCTTTGCTCAGTGGACTCCCAAAGGCAGACCTGCACGTCTTTACCTAATGTAGTCTTCACAAAAGGCCGATGCTTCCATTGACAGAAAAGTGTGTTTAAACACCAGGAAGTATAATGGCGGAATCCGCTCCTTTCACATTTCCAGGCTATAGCCAATTGATCGTGAGAGTGCATAATGGTCATAATACTGACTTCTTCAGGCAAATAAACCTGAAAAAGTCACAATGGTGCAACTCAACTGATTAACAGCTAAATAAGCAACAAAAAAAAGAAAACCAAAACAATGACTGAAAACTGAGTCATTTCAAATTTCAGTGTTTACATTACAAGTTCAAGAATTTCTGGCAGACAGAATTGTCATGCTAATTTAAGTTATCATGCCTTCAGTGTCACAGTTTGAAGCACAAATTCTTAATTACAGTTGAAATGAAGACAACATTGAAAATGTAAAAAAAAAGACCTAAACAAAAAAATCATGGTGTCAGTGTTGTACGATACAAAAAGAGAAAATTCAGATTTGCAGATCCACCAATCCTAAGATTTGCAAAAAGGATTAAGACAATGGAATGGTTTTCAACAGTTTCCTGTAATTTAATGTAATGTACATGTTTAAGTAATTTTCCTTTGGGGATCAAGGAAGTACTCTGATTCTGATCCTAATGTGGTCATGACTGGGCTGGTCTAATAATACCAACCCAGTGACCCCAGTGGCTGGTTTATGTCAACTGCTCCAACTGCTTGTTCTTTCACCTTTATCACGGTCGTAGAGTAGCTCCTCTGTGGAGTAGGGGCTGCCGTCATGTGATCCCGGTGGACAAGCTGGTGAAGGGCAGGGCGAGAGGCTGGAGCAGCTACTAGACCGGCCGGGAGCTGAAGGGGTCTGAGTGTCCACACTCTGGGAGCTACTGCTGCGCTGCTGGGGAGGGAAGGGTGCCCTCCGACCGTCAGGAACTTCCAGTGACTGCTCAGTTCAAGAGGAGATAAACAAGTATGGAGAAAGAACAGATTAAATGACTAAAAATAAAAAAATAAAAGACGGACGCGGACTTTGAAAACGAGAGTTGAAGAAGACATTTTTGATGGAGATGGCCTGTTCTGACTCCAGCTATTCCACACACAACAAGTTAGCATATAGCACATGCCGCTCACAAAGAATGGCTTCTCTACTTTTCATGGTTCAAAAATGGGTTAAAAAAATATCTGCACTTTTATTTCTGTTTAGAATCATTTACATAATGCATTAAAAAATTGCCAATGTGTAAGGGCAAAGCAAAAGGTGCCATGAGGGACCTTGGATTTACATAGCCTTTTATTGGATGATGCTTGTGTTTGGTTTTTGTATTTACTGTGTTGTATTTATTGTTCCTAAAATAGGCCCATATGTTGGCCATCACATGTTAAAAAAAGATCCATTAAAAAAATGTGGGTCTGAGCAGGTTCCTGCAAAATTAATTATTAATGGGCTGGAGTCAAACAATTACTGTATATATGAGCTCTGCTTGAACCTGGGTGGGAAAAAAAACAAAAACAAAAAAATCACAGATGGAGATCAAATAGAGATCATGTTAAAATCAACCAACCCCCCGAACAAAAGTAGAAAAGAGTTACATCTGAATAGGTATTTGTACTCGTGGGTAATATGTTGCAGAGCCGCACCTTCAGCTCCTCCTTTTCTCCATTGTCTTTGATGAAGACCTTCTCCAGCTCATGGTTGATTCCCTCCATGCTGCTGGGCACCCTTGAGATGGAGGGCTTTGGCACTGTGATGTTGGACAGTGGCATCTGGGCCGACTTCGACATGGAATACTGCTGTAACGCATGCACGCGGGCAAGTACACACACTACATTTCAATAGTTTTCATTTCATAAAAGCACTGATCTGTCCTTATGTATTTTAGTGTCCTTAGTTACTTATTTCTAGTGCCGTATTCACTTTCATGTCGTGAATTTATCCATTTACCAGGCCATTTTCCATGAAACTTGGTGGAGGGCTGGAGCATGGTTAGATGGATAACACTTTCAATTTTGAGGCATTTTCTTGTGGAAATATTCAATTGTTGTACATTGGCCTTGGTCTTCTTTGATGAAGGCCAAAGAGATATGCACTCTAAAGAGTCCTCAGGACCTCCTACCCGGCATGTTTTAAATGTCTCTCTGCTGCAACACAATTGATTAAATGGGTGGGTCATCATTAGGATTCTGCAGAGCTTAATGCTTATTTCAGTCATGTCTGCAGCAGATGGAAATGCAAAAATTCCAACTTCTTTAAATAAAGCATGCACAGCATAGGTCATGTAACAAGAATTGACCAAATGGACCTTTCTTCACTTTGGACTATTTTTTCAAGGAGATCACAACATCCAATTGACGGCCTCTAATAAAGTTTCTCAGAGCTGTGTGACCTGCCACATTCCTACATTTTTGACAAGAACAAAAGGAACAATGTCTGGGAGATATCAGCAGAACTTAAGTGAGATATGCCGTGGCCAAGACAATAAACTACTTTGGTCTGCACACAAACTGAATTGAAATACAAAGGATTGAACTAGAAGGGCCCTCTGTGGAGTGCATACCTCCACTATGGTCTATACAGTTTATCATTTCCACATCTGACCCAAAATTCAGTGGGTTATTCCTTCGCCCATGCTCAAACCCTCCATTAAGATTGTAGAATTCACCTTGTGAATGTCCAAGAGACTTTAACAGAGTGGAATACCTGGGTGGGTCTTCTATGATGGAGCTGTTGACGGCGGTGTGATGATGTGGCTGCACTGAGAAGAGAATCACTCCTTGTCTTTCCAGTGGTGTCTTCCTTGTTGGCTGCGTTGGAACTGCTGCCAGAGACTTGCAATGTCATGCAGGTAAGCAGAGCAGAAAAATATTTGGGAAAAAAAAAAAAAATCACCATTATATTAAGGTAACATATTTGGAAGAAAAGATCACGGTGAATGGTATAATTATTACCCAGACTGTTTACTGAAGACACCAGTTACACTTTACATGGTCATTTCCTCCTTTTATTTTAACCTACAGCATCTTTTTTAAAGGACTCTTGGTGACATTTCAAGTGTGCGGTCTTGTGGAGCGTAACAGAAATTTTCTGGAATTGTTCTGCTAAATGGACAAATTGTAATAACCAAAGGCTTCATGGATGAGTGTGCTGCTCTCACACTGAAAGATGGTATACTCACAAACTTGCAAACAAAATTTTAACATAAAAAAACCTGTGTGCAGGCATTCATGCGCACCTTTTCTTTATACATCTCGAATGACATAAAATTAAGCATAACTTTTTGCCACCCCTCTATCCTCCCATAAATTACAATGCAAATGAGTACAGAAGTCCAAATAACAATGGATAAACTGTGCATCTTTCTCTCTTGCCCTTTTTCTCTCCCTCCCTCTCTCTCAGATTGCTGCCCTTTATAGAGGCATGGTGACTCAGATTAGCTCTGATCCACAAAGTAACTGGTATACTACTCGTCACTCCGATTTTGGAAGTCACAAAACTGATTTTAGCTATAGAGTTCATTGTTGATAAGTCTTATGAGGACATCTATCTAGACTTTCAGAAGGGGGAGGATGTAAGCCAGGCTAAAATTTGTTTAATGTTTGTCTACCAAATCAGTAATTAGATAATTTAGATGAATACATAATCTTAAAATGTTTAAATGCAGTTAAAATTGATTAAAAGTGAAGTTGGAAAAGTTTAAATTGACATAAAACATGCTTTAAGTAGATTATATCTTTATCACTTTAGGTGATGTTCCTTTAATTTTGTGAAGTTTGTTATGTCCATGAAGGCAGCAGTATTGATGCTCAACCTAGCTTGAGAGGAACCACAGATGTCAATCACTCGACTGGTTCCCACTTTCCTGTCAGTCAACTACAGAGGTGAGGGGGCAGGATGTTAGGCAGACCCTGCTGCATGAGGCCGGGGGCAGGGAAGACGAAAAAGAAGTGATTCTGTGAACTTGGGGTAGCTGCGGGAAAATCGCTAATGTGTGGATGACAAATTCACAGATGGGTAATGGACATAGTTAACGAGGCAGAAAAATACTGCGGACCAGGAAACGCGCCAGCACATCCTCGACTGTTGTTCCCCCAGGACCGTGGTGTCGGCCAACCGCTGGTGATCCCGCATGATAACATGCAAAAACTTAAGTAAACTTGTTTTATTTATTTTTTTGCAAGTGAAGCAACCACATATTTTTGATCACTACGCACCTTATCTAAGACCAAGGCCAGCAACGGTATATTTTTTGGTGATTAAAGGAAAGTTACAAATAAGGGGGTGCTGGGTACGTGTGAATGTGTGTGTAATTTTAACATGAAAGTTTTGAAACTGCTCTAAAGTTGGAGAAGAGGTTAAGAGAAAAGAGAGAATATATTTAAGTTGTTTCATCCTTTCTGCAATCTTTTTTATTTTTCTTTTATGGGTCAAAAATGTAATTGTCTACTAAATTTATCCTTTGGATTTAAAGTACTGCGTGTGTCACGCTTAAGTGATTTGATCTGCTTACAAAGGGGTAAGAAAGGTTTAAAAATATAATTAGGAGTAATTTACATATTTTTCAACTAAGAGGAGGCATCGCCATTGTTGCAAAATTTACAATCCAGTTAAAAGGGTTTAAGAACCATTAAGTTCATTTGTCATATATTAAGCACAGTTAAATATATGTATGCAGGGCCCCACTCATAATGTTATGATATTTCATAATATAGTTTTCCTTGCTTAGTTAGTTACATCGGACGGGCGCTACAGACTATTTCCACAAGATGATTTTGACATGTGTAGAAGACTTCGAAAGCATCTGACCCGGAAACTGAAGCTTCACTGCACTTCAGAGAGCACTACTTTGCACATACCTACATGATTAACCAATCTCTCTTCAAACCTGCAAGCCTGGAGCACATTCTTCAAACCTACTTGCTTGCATTGATGAAGTGTTGGTGTAAAAGTATACATTTTAATTGGGAAGTTTAGAGGAGTAACAAGAAAAAGTGGACAGTGCCAAATATCTCTTTCATGACAGTTACTGAAGTGATTTGAAACCTACATCAAGAGAGCACTGTGTCATTCAAGACAGTGATTGTTGCATGGCAACCAATGGAAGCCTCGTTATTTTTTTAAATATTTTTTGGCCTGCCTGCAGGAAAATCTTTGCTCTCTGGTGTATGCACATGGAAAAGTCGCAGAGAGCATTTTGAACTCTTAACTACGGGTGGAGGATGGGTGGGGTGAGGAACAATATGATGAAGCAATGATAAAATTTGATGGCCATAAACATACATGTTTCAACCAGAGATTGCAATGTGTGGGCCATAGTACAGAGACATTAATTTGCACTCTGTATGAACAGTCTGAGCACTTGTATTTCAGTACAAACTGTGAGGAACACATCCAAGACCAAATCATGGTGGGCATCCTGGACAAAGACCTGTCTCAGAAGCTACAACTGATCCCAAACCTCCCTCCATAGATGTGCAAGTGGCATAGCAGTCAGAAGAATGTTAAAACGCAGGTCAACCAGTGAAGAGAGAGGTCCTGTGCTATACAGAACATGGCACAACATCAGGTCAATTGTGCTCAGACGAAATGGCAACGCCTCCAGAGGAGTTACGCATTAATAAAAAGACAATGATGATGATCTCAAAAAGTGAGACCAGTGAGGCAAAACACCACACAACCAGCAAGTGCCCAGCAAGAAAATTTTGAGGACAAGATATGTACAAAAGCAGGCTGGTGAATTAAGTGACTGAGTTTGAGGAACATGACGTAAAGCAGGGGGCCGCTGGCACCAGGTCGCCCGCAAGGACCACGTGAGTCGCCCGCGGGCCTGTTCTAAAAATAGATCACCATAGCCACTTACCAGTGAGCTGCATCAACTTTTCTTTGTTGCTATTCTTTTTTAAATCATTCTTCCATTGATGTGAATTTGAAAATGACAATATTAAAAAAAAATTTTAAAAAATTAAGAAATGTTTCATATTAGATTAGCGCAAACTGGTCTCCATGGCAACCGTTGCCATGAAGACCGGCTGGCAGTGAAGGTGAGGAGATGGTTAAGCCCCGAAAACATGACAGAAAAAAGAAAGAAAACATACCATTTTCACAGTGAATGGTAGGAAGAGTTCTTTTTTACCACTGTGAAAGATTCCTGCGTGTGTCTCATTTGTGGGGTGACTGTGGCGACGGCAAAGCGGCACAATGTCTAGAGACATTTCAGAACCAGTCACGCAAGCTACCATGCTAACTACCAGCCAGGCAGCGCACTATGAGCGGAAAAGGCCCGCGAGTTAAAGGCACGTTTGTGCAAAAAAAAAAAACAGTCTTTTTTTTTTCACGAGACCAGTGAAAAACTCACAAAAAGCAACCGAAGCCTCATCCAGAGCTAAACATTTCTCGATTAAGAAAAAGAAGGCATTTTCAGACGGGGAGGTTGGCTATGATGGAGTATTTTATTGTACATCCGGGAGTTCATGTGCGGAATAATTCTACTCAGGTATGTGCACAGAGGAGAGTTATGAACATTGGTTTTACATTTTGTCACACTATGTTGATTCTAACGTCATCACCGAGTTTGCCTGCTGTCAGAAATGTGGAAAATCAATTAATGTAGCTGGAAATTCCCACACACATTTGTAGTGGTGTCTTGTAATGTTCAACCTACGTTTGTGATGGTACGTAATGAGAGTCAGAAAGCCAACTACCACTGAAGTGCTCTCCTCTCTGTCTTCAAGGCTCTTTGCCTCCTCATTGGCACTCGCATACTGACAGGAAATCTCTGTTATTAGTCTAACAATGACTGCAGTGATGAAGTTAGTTATCAAGTCAGAAGACTTACACAGTATGATGTGTGAGATAGTCCATAATAGTCACATTACCCCGAAGCTTCGTTCACATACTGCTATGATCACAAACGCAGACCCGCATGCACACACGCACACACATACACAGACACACATGGACAAAATTGCTACCTCTCCATTAAAGAAAGAAAAGCCCGCAATGGTCACCAAAATAACAAAAATTAAAAAAGCAAGCATAAATTGAAAAAAAAAATACTAAAAATTGATGGAAATCACACATTACTTTTGAATTGAATTGAACAAGTGAAACTGGCCTGGACAAAAATGATGGCATCCTTAGAAAAGATTGAAAATAATTTTGATCACAAGCACGTGTTAACTTAAGTCAATGTTCACACTGCAGGCAAAAGTGGCCCAAATTGGACTTTTTTCTGCCCATATGTGCCCCTTATCTGATTTTGTTGTGACAGTCTGAACAGGACATATCCGAATTTTTCGAATCACACACAGGCCACTTTCATATGTGGTCCTAAATCAGTGGTAATGTCGCATTTCATCCAATTTTTACATCACTGAAGTGAAGACAGACATCACAGTGCTGTGCTGGAGCAGGCTGATTGCTGCAAAATCAAATGTAAACAATAGATTTAAGCAGCCACAGCTCCACAAGAGGCTATCATTAAAATTTGCGCTCTCTTTTTCTTCATCTTTTTCTTACCTTTATCATTTGGTCATAATTTTATCGGCTCCAGTTACACAACAACTTCAAAATTCATACAAACGCTGATATGCGTCGCATCTATATGCAATTTCATGACTTCACATTTTCCTCTGCATATGCACATCATTTCAGGACCGTAGACTGTTCACACTGGAGTCTGATGGTGGTTGCATTTAAATTATAATGTGAACAACCATGCAAAAAAAAAAAAAAATCATGCTCCATTCTGAGTTTTGCTAAGATATGAAGACCTGCAGTGTGAACACAGCCTAAAGTGTGTCTTTGTCATTAGGATTACAGGCATCTTCTAACTTGTAATGGGTCCGCTTGATATTCCTGTGACTACAGCTGCACATATTATTCAGAAGTTTGAGGTCCACAGGAATGTAGCCAACCTCCATCAAAGTGGCCCGCCAGAGGAAAATTGATGACAAATTAAAGAGACGGATAGTACGAACAGCTTCAAGAGATTGGGGGTGAACTTCAAGGTCAAGAGACATCAATGTCAGTTAACATCATCCATCACTGTTTGACCCACCTTGGACTTAATCGAAGACAACCAAGCAGGATTAAAAAAGCGAGACTGGATTTTGCCAAGATGCACATTGACAAGCCACAAAGCTTCTGGGAAAATGTCCTTTGGACAGGTGAGACAACACCTGAGGTTTTTTAGCAAGTAATGTTAGCTCTATGTTCAAAGACTCAAATGAAACATACAAAGAAAAGAACACTGCAACTACTTTGAAACTTGGAGGAGGCTTTGTTATGTTCAAAACATTGGACTATTTAAGGTGGCCTTCTATGACTCCTGATCTAAATCTTGTTGAACAACTGCTGAAGGAGACGAAAAATGCAGTCTGAAGAAGGCATTCTTCAAACCTGGAGTAGTTTGCTCATGAGGAGTCTGCCAAAATACTTGTTGACAGAAGTTTAATTGAGAGTTACAGAAATCCCTTGATTGCAGTGATTGCCTCAAAAGGTTATCCAAGAAAATATTAAATTAAGGGTCCCATCAATTTTTGTCCAGGACAGTTTCATTACTTTTTTTTTAATGATGCTGTTGAAACACAACCCAAAAGCAATGTTGGATTAGTGAATTTTAAGTACATTTATTTTATTTGAATTTATTACAATTGAGTAATATTTTATTCTCATTAAATCTGTCAATTTCATGTAGTTTCAGTGACCATTGTGGATTTTTGTTTCTTTGACATTAGGGTACCAACAATTCTGACCATGCGTGCTTCCAGATTCAGTTAACTCCCACCATCTCAAGAACACACCTGCCTGCCTGCCCGCCGCTCTGTCTGCCTGCCTGACTGCCTGACTGCGTTTTGGGGCTGGATCACAGCACAGGAGGACAGGAGGGCACAAAATAAGCAAGTGTCTCAGACATCCTGAGAACTGCTCATCTGACTTACCTCAACTCTGGCAAGTGCGTCACTGGTTAGTCGACTGAGCGCAATATTGAATTGGGTAAGATTTGGACACGCAACGCATTCAGTATGAATAAATCTCGATTATACAGCTGAAAGGCCACTCTGTAATGGTGGGGAATGTGACAATGTGTCCACCGCTGGCAGCCAATAGCATAACACAGCTGGCACTCCTTTTCTCTCCTCCCCATCTGTGGCTGAGTGCAGTCACTGTGAGCCAACAGGAAACAGTCACTTGAAAGACTGAAATTGCACCCAAAATGACGGCAACCTCTTCCGACACATCTGATGTGAATAAATTCTGCATTAACTAGTGAACTGCTGCTCTACAGCAGTGGGGAGACGGGATGAAAATTGTGTGCTACACCAAACCACTGCCAAGCACAATTTACATTGAAATCATAATGCAGCTGAAACAGTTCACTGACGATAATTTTTTAATCATTTTTTGGACAGCATTTTGTGGATCTATGTATGCTCTGCAAATGGGACGTGACTTATTTAGGGTAGGAATATTCGCGACGGCTGTGACCCGTCAGTTTGGACTCATCTCCTCATCTGCGGCTAGAATGGCATGGCTGTTCCGCCCAACCCGCTCCAGCTGGTACAGCTGATTTCAGTTTTCCCTTCTGCCCCTTTCCTGTCAATACAATTCTAGAACAGCTTTTCTTTCACAACAAATAACAACTGACATACAATCAGCCCTTTTTTTGGACAGCTGTGTTTTGCACGGGCTATGCACTAGTTCAGGCAATGACAAAGAGTTCAAAGATCACTGCAAAAGTTTAGCATCAGATGCATCACAAATGTGAAAGTGGATATGAATGACAGACATATGTTGCTACTTTGTGCCATTGCTAATCAGCTGCAGGCTGCAGATTGTGAAACTTGGCATTTGCTTTCCAGGATCAGATGATCCATCGATCCACTTGTTTTTCAAAGCCTCATCTTGATCCGATGAGGATCACCAGGTGCAAACTTTACAAGATTACCAGATCCAGATTATTGGCACTCTATGGATATTATATGACACT
Source organism: Dactylopterus volitans (assembly GCA_901007715.1). NCBI lineage: Eukaryota > Metazoa > Chordata > Actinopteri > Syngnathiformes > Dactylopteridae > Dactylopterus > Dactylopterus volitans. Next base: position 17,190 of record CAAKHG010006429.1, read on the forward strand.
GTAGGCTAGCAGTTACTGTATGTACAGAACAAAAAGTAGAACAGCCATGTGTTTTCAAGGTGATTTGCAGCCAATGCTTTCAAATAAAATTAACAAATGTCTATCAAACAATTCCCTTATTGTTATGAGGACTTTATCATAGGTCAATTTAAAACAGGTTAATGCAAACGACACTTGCAGACATAGACCAGTTTGCCTTGCATAAAGCTGCCTCTATTCCAGCCCCCTGTAAATCTTCCACAGATGGCGAAGGTCCAAACATTACCAAACTACTAAGATCTTGTTTAAATACAACAGCAATTCCAAAAAAGCTGGGATGTTTTTTGTTTGTTTACGTTCTATTGGGAATAAAATTTAGGTTTATGAGATCTGCAAATTGTTGCATTCTGTTTTTATTTACATTTTACACATCATCCCAACTTTTTTGGAATTGGCATTGTACAACAGAGACGGTAGAGCCAGTGGAAAATTTCAAAAGGACTTGTAAATAAGAGACTTGTAGTAAACATGACCGCTGACAACCTGAGGCCGGTACTAAAAAGCTGGATTTTCTCTTATCGTGGAAACTTCAGGGTTAACCCTGGGTTTTCCGTCCTAGGACGCTGGATCACTTCTTACCACCAAGGCAACTTACACTGAACGCTGGTTATGATCTGGAAAAGAGATCAACGAGTATAAAAGCACCACCTCCTGACCAATCAGTTCTCTCGGAAAAAGGCCAGCCCATTTTAAGAAGATCCTGTTGAAAGTGGTGCGTGGATTGTAAGAGGAGTGCTTCGGAGAGAAAGAGTTCT
>CAAKHG010006438.1:4482-20154 GCA_901007715.1 Dactylopterus volitans
ATGCCCACCCCCCCCCCCCCCATCCTCCTCCTCCTCACCCCAATAAAAACGGCATATTAACCAAAAAATTAAAAAAAAAAGATCTGAGGACTGTCGTCGGCCGCAAAGCGCTCAGGCAGTGTGGCGTGCGTGCGTGCGTGCGTTCGTGTGTGTGTGTGTGTGTGTGAGGGGGCCCCTGCTCTCGGTGCTCTTTCATTACGCCTCTCCATTGGTTAGATGACCAGCCCTCGCGTCCAATGAAATCGCGTCCATCCCTCCGCTGCGTGTGAAAGTCTGTAACGGCAGGGAGAGACGCCGCCTCTCCTCCCCATCGCCGCTCTTTTCAATAACAAGACTGCGCGCCGCCGCCGCCGCCGCTGCCGCCGCTGCTGGAGGCGATGCCGCTGCAGCGGTCTCCCGGAGCCGGTAGCCCGAGGACGACGGGGAGGAGGGGAGGGAGGGCAGGTGTGTGTTTGTGTGTGTGTGTGTGTGGGGAAGGGGGGACCACCTCCACCCCCACCCCACCCCCGAGGAGTCGTGGACTGGAGTGCATCCGGATTTTTGGGAGGTGTAGCAGTTGTCCGTCACGAATCTTTTTGCGGTCTGGGCTTGCTGTGCATACATGGAAATGGGAAGCCCTTACCCCAAAAAGCATTTGTGGGGGACGTGAACGTCGGTCGTGCTGCTATACGGTGTGCTGCCGCGGGTTGCTGTTGTTGTGGCTGTTGTTGTTGGGGGCCGTCAGTCTTACACACACACACACACACACACACAGCACACACACACACCGCTGCTGCTGCTGCTGCTGCTGCTGCTGTCACCATGTGGTTGGTTGAAACACAGATGTTTGGTCACACACAACAGGTGCACTCGTAGTGTGGCCCATGCTTGCCTCAGACAGACACACGCACACTAACAATGAGGTGATGGAGGTCACAGGTCACACACAGGCAACCGCGTGAGGGCGAGAGTGTGACCTCGCAGCCGAGCGCACGGCGTCCAGCGGGTTGTTGTCGCGCCTCATATGTTCCTGATCAAACGTGCCCGAGTGGGGCAATTTTTTTTTTTTGATATCACAACCGTTGTTGTCCAGCATCAACAAGACAGCCCCGGCATTTATCTCTATATTTATTTTTTTCAGGGCAAAATCAGAAAGCAGAAGTTTTGGTAGGAATGTAAATAACCTGTTATCTATTTTTAAAAAAAAAAAAAAAAAAAAAGCTCTGATGTCTGAACGCCATCGTGCCGATTCCTCTGTTTGTGCTGAGACGCAGACTCACCGCTGCAGCCTCTGAAGCCATGTGGACGTCATGATGAGGTCATCTGACAACCCCAGACCCTCAGTGACGTCGCACCTTCAGTAGATCTCAATGTCACCTCTCTTTTCTTTTCTTTTTTTTTTCTTCTTTATTCGCAGACAACAATCTAGAAATAATTTGGACATGTGGAAGTGCGCTTTCATCGGTTTCTTTCAGTACGCACTTACCGGTGTCTGGTGAGGAGCAAACAATACGCGACATTCTCCAGCCGTGATGAGTTTTAAGTCGGGTCATTTTGTTCCATATTTAGTGTTTTTTGCTTGGTTTTTTTTTAATCATACATATTGTTTTCACTAAATTGATAATAAGCAAGAGAAAACCGAGAGAAGCAGCCTAACCACACTGATTTTTCTTCTGTTTGTGTCACTCGCAGGTCGTCCATGTCTCACACACGCACGCACGCGCACGCACACACCATGGAAGGAGGTGACCAGCCAGGACGGCCGCTCGTCTGCAGCTCGAAAAGGTTCCCCTCACATCCACCAGCGACCACTGTGAACACACTCACACGCGACTCACACCGCATTGATTCACCTTTTGTGTGTAACGCCTTGATTTTTTTTCTTTTTTTTTACAATACAAATACAATTTCACATGTCCTTGACAATAGCTTCCACTGCACGGAGCAATAGTTGTATTTTTTTTTAATTGTTTTTTTTTTTTTTTTTATAAGTTTTGCTCAGCCACATCAATACACACCACAGCCTCACCACCTGCACCGCAGACAGGAATATTTACGCCATCAAGGCGTCAGTGATGGCGAATGAAGGGCGTGCAGGTTGGGCCCTCGTGCCAGGTTTGCACGCGTTTGCAGTTTTTGTCAGCTTTCAAACAGGTTTGCGTGCGGACTTGCAGTGATTTGTAAAGACGCTGCGGTGAGAAATGTTTTTGGTACCTTCACACTGAGTGACCCCCCACTCCTTCCCCCCCGCCGTCATCTCAACAGTTCCAGGGCTCTCCTACTTTTGTGTGGGTGGGTGTGTGTGTGTGCGCAACAAAATGGAGTCCACAACCCAGACTCTATTTTATTTGTGTACAAACTTTTACAGCAGTGTGAGGAGTGTGTATACACATGAGGAGTGTGTATACACATGAGGAGTGTGTATACACATTCTACACACACTTAAATCCGGCACGCACTTTCTCTCACACGCCTTGCTTTACTGAGAGTCTGCGCAAAATCCCATATCACACACACACACACACACACACACACACACACACACACACACACACACACACACACACACACACACACACACACACACACACACACACACACACACACACAAAAACCCCAAAAAAACAACAACAAAATGTTTGAGATACAATTGTCAAGTATATTTTATAAATCAGAAATCAGCTGATCTCACTGTGTGTTTGCACTTTTGCACCCTTATTCTGCGCCCCCATCTGCTTTCTTGCACCTTCTCATCCATTCTAAATTCAGTCATTTTCATTTTACTGCCTCTATTTTCCGTGTTTCACACACGTGCAGTGGCTTTCATCGGCCATTTGAAATCCTCTTAATAATAAAAAAAAGAGAATCTCTGCATGGTGTGTTTTTGTCTGGTGCGTTTGTCTCTTTTTCGTGGGTTTTGGATTTATACGTTTTATTTCACTCTGTGTTTTAAAAGTGACATTTTTGAAGCCTGCCTTCCGATTGGTTTTGTGTGTGGAACTGAGGTTATGCCGGTGTTTCGGGCGGGTCGACAAGCGTGCGCGTGTGTGCGTTTTGTTTCTTGTTTTTTTTATTGCGAACGTGCAGGCGTAACATTGCACGCGTCTTTCACGACTCTCGACCTCCCCACCTGTATATCAACCACTCATCCAAAATGGACGCACACAATGACATCATGACGATTATGAGCGGTCAGTCAGCAGGCCGCGCCGACATTCTCGCCATGGACGTTTTTTTTTTTTTTTTTTTTTTCCCTTTGCACATCTTGTGATGCAAATATATAACTAATTTTTTTTTGTTGCTCTGCACCGTCCATCAAAGTCACGGGACAACTTCACCCGGACTTGATTCGCATTGTTCACACACACGCACGCACACGCACACACACTCTCTCACTCACGTGGACTCCCGGCCTACTGTACTCCACTGGCCCGCAGGCTCTCGTGGCCATGATGGCGTTTTAATCAAAGTTTCATTCAGGTTCCTCTGAAAGCTTCGAGCCAGCAGTTTAGACTCCTGTTTACCATTGCTGCATTTCTATTTTTAGAAGCAATGCTCTTATGTAACACTCACATTATGGACCACTGCTGTCTGCTCCACTTGGATGAACTGTTGTGTTCCGCGCTTGCGTGTGTGTGTGTGTGTGTGTGTGTGTGCGTGTGTGATAGCTTGGATTCAATTACGTCTTGTGAATTGTAGCTTGAATGGAAATAAATCATGATTTGAGAAAAAGTAAAATCCTACATGTGGGTGTTTTAGCATGCGGCTTCACGAGAAGGAAGCGCAGGGAGAAGAGGTTGTCTGCGTGCAATAAGGCAATGAGTATACACCTGGAGACTGTTGAGCGCCATTTATGACTGCTGAACAAAAAACACATCCAATCCAAGTATTTTTACATGATCAATAATGTATTTAGAGAAGGCGGGCTTTGTGTGGCAAGCAAATTTTTTGATACAGCAAATATGGAATCCACAGAAAGACAATAAACGCTGGAAAATTAAGACACAAGACAGTGAGTTTTGGATAACGAGGAGGGAAGGTTATTTATTGTCATACTTTGCTGGAAACAAAAAAAATGTTCTCATGAACTAATGTCACGTCGTTTCGGATGTAAAGGTAAAGTTTTCAAGACATTAGAACACGTCACTGCCATCTAAATCATTCATCACGCCGCAAAGGACGCGTTTCTAAAGAAATCAGCCAAATTGACAAAATATAAGAAAAGAAAAACAAACTTTTTTTTTTCTTTTCCTTTTTGTGCAGCGATTGCGTCGAAGTGTTTTCCGAGGAGGCCCGTGAGTAGGCGTGGCCTGAGCACTCAACTGGTCATTATGGTAGACTTACTGTTGATGGTGATGAAACGGCTTCAAAAAGGAGATGCAAGTGCTCATTGTGTGTGTGTGTGTGTGTGTGTTAGCGCTTAGGACGAATATGAAATACGCCAAAGAAAAAAGGAACAGCTGTATATGAGGGATCGTGACAGAGGAGGGTGGGTCCATGCGGAGTACTGCAATGACAAAAATGTGTAGCAGTATGCGTTGTTCACATGTTTTTAAAAGACAAAGCCGAGGAACCACGATACTGCGCTACATCGCTGTGGGATGGACACGTTTCTTAATACAGCGAATTGTTGCAGAAGACGCAGTGAACCCGCCGAAAGTTTTCCTGTCACCAAGTAACTCAGATGAAAATGTGAAGTTGTCATTATAGAAATTTACTTGAGTCAACGTCATGAAGGTGGAATGCCATCATGGGTTCGGGCCACACTGACCAACACTGAAATAATGGGCAAATAAGAAAATGCTGTTGTGTTTTAGCAGTGTGTTATTCCCACATTTTAAGGGGTTTCGCTCAGACTTGTGTGTTATTCTAATCCTCTGCATATGTACCAGCCTGAGGCAAATTTAGCAAAGCATACAAAATAAAGTTCCTCAATTTGGAATGTTGAAATGCACCGAGGTAAGAAGAACTGAAATTACAAGTGCCGCTATGTGATTCAGTGGGGTACAGATCTGGACAAATACTTCAAAAATACTTCATTGTCGAAGTCTCACACGAGGCGGAAAAATAAAATCATCTTTAAACTCATTCTGACTGGATTTTTTGTTGTTGTTGTTGTTTGTTTGTTTTGTTCGTAGTATTAAAAAAAATTAAAAGTGTATTGACATCACAAATTCATAAGAGGCCTGCAAACGCCACATCACACGTGATTTTACGTCTCTAGAAAACGCAGAACTGATGAGGGCGAGAAGGAGGAAGAGGAGGAAGTAGATGGCAGTAAAGATCCGTGCTGCCGAAATTGGGAGGCGAAGAAGAAGAAAAAAAAAGCAACCAATCGCAGACATCCAGTCCCGGAAGTGCCCGACGCGGAAGTGCCGTCCTCACTCCTGACTCACGCACCTGCACCGCGCGCGGAGGATCCGACTTAAACGGCGTCGCGCGGCGTCCCGGACCGGGTTTTTGGGTTTTTTGTTTATTTTTTCCCAAGCTTGAGGCGACGCGGACGCGAGGAGCGGCCCCAGCTGACATGTGCTCCGGCGGGGAAGCGGCGCTGCGGGCCGTGGAGACGCCGCTCTTCTGGCTCGGCGCTCTGACGGCGGCCTGGCTGTCGGTGTGCTCCGTGTGCCGGCTGTTGTCCGGGCTCAGGGTGTGGGTGCTGGGCAACGGGCGGCTCGTGTCCCCCGCTAACCTCGGCAAGTGGGCAGGTGAGAGACGCCGGCGTCGAGCTCCGCGCTTCAGCACTGAGTGACGGTGGAAGCCACATTATGTTAACGTATGAAACGACACAGGCGCTCGGACGGCAGCGCAAAGGACGGTCCGCCATTACTACTGCAGCCATGGAGACGTCACCGCGTCCTGCAGGCCCGAGCACAGTTTTTGCTGGTTGTTTTCAGGGCCCAAATCGAGCTAAAACCGCCACAAAATGTAATTAAGCTCCACACAATTGGTTATTCGAAGTGACCATTATGAATAGTGGCATTTAAACTAACATTATCATCGCCAGAGTCCTGCCAGTGGGGGTGGGTGGGGGGTAGAATGGGCCGGGAAATGGCCGCGTCAGTTTGAGCTGAGATTTGCACTTCAGCACCCTCCAGTCTGACCGTGAACTTTGAACGCCTCTTGGTTCTTCTGGAAGGACAAGAACCTGCTCTCAGTCTGAATTTATGAATCAAAGCAGAGATGATACATTCATAATCTACGGGAACGTTAACCATCACTTATGCATTCCTTTTCCTATAATAAAAATGCCTAATGGCAGTAATAATTAAGAACATGCGAGGAAATTGAGGAAACATTCGTAATCGATCAACGGGAAAGTGAACGGCAACTTAGATTTTTATTTTTTTTTACCACAATAAAAATGCCTCCAGCAGAAATACTAAAGTACGTGAGGAAAACTTTATATCAAGAAGAAAAGTGCTAACTGGTAAAAAAGTAGAAACCTGCGATGACCTTTGACCTCCCCACTAATTGACAGCAACTCTGTGCTTGCCACGGGCATCGTTGAGCCACAATTCCAAACATAAAAGAACAAAAAATGAATATCACCAATATCCCAAAGTGTAACTTGGAACGAAATCTGACGCCGTCGCCGCCGCCTGGTGACCTTCAGTCTGGCAGCTCTGATTGGCCCACAGCTGCTTCATTTCTACATCAGCCCAGTTCTCCAGTTTTTTTTTTTTTTAGTTTTTTTTTTCTGGTTGCTGCAATGTAGTGGGAACCTTTGCACCGCCTTAAGACACACACCGATCAGCCATTACATCATGACCACTGCATCTCATAGAATGTAAGGCAACGGCCCTGCAGTGAATTATCCCATCAGAAGGAGTTTTATGTTATGTTTATTTTGTCACCCCAATGCATATGAGTGGGATGACCAAAATATTAGGGACGCCTCTCGGTATAACCCAGTACAGCTCAACGGCATCACAAATTTTAGCCCCAATAAGTATCATCCGAATATGTCAACACCCCTCTCAAGCACATTCAATAAAAATTCAACGTAAAACTCCTCCTGAGGGGAAAATTTAATGAAGGGCTGTTGGGGGGCAAACATTCTATGGTGAACACGCAGTGGTCATAATGTTATGGCTGATTGGTTCATATACATAGCACAACCCCGTTGATCCGAATGTTAGGATCAACTTAATTCCACTTGATTTGAAAAAAAAAAAAATCTTAACGATTAGTTGCCGATCATTGATAAACATCCTTTAATCAAACCTGGTTTGATTTTTAATTATTCAGGGAAACGGCAAACACGTATTGTATTTAAATGCAACTTTCAATATTTGTATAGTTTTTTTCTTCTTAAATAAACCCATTTGTACTTCTAAGTACGAGTTAGTTGTGAATAACAAATGGTGCCGTAAATCTGAGCGCAGATGCACATTGGGCTGAAGCTTTCAGAGATACGGTCGTGCCCTTTGGTCGTGTCCCAACCACGCTGCAAGGTCCCGGCGCGCTGCTGCGCAATAAATATGCTCCGACTGTCTTTTGCGGTCCAAACTGCAGATTGCGTCGCCTCCCGTGCCCGGAAAGTTGCCTAATGAGCGGGCGTTTGCGTCACCGTCCGCGCTGCTGCGGGATGTTAAGAAAAATGACGGTGGGCCGGCAGGGGAATGATCGCTGTGGCCCTGTTGTGACTGAGGGTGGCAAATCTTGTGATTGGATTATAGAGGGAGGAAGGGGGGGATTACCGAATCAGATTGAATACTCTCCATCTGTCCGGCCCCGCCCGCTGACGGGAGCCCCTGACGTTTGAGACGGAGCGCCGTTGGGGCATGAGCGTTAGCCAAAATAGTGAAAATTATCGTCATTTTCCCCCCCCCCACATCCTGAGGGGCATTTGAGATCTTTTTGAGCAGTGATGCATTGAAGCACTTTGAGTTATTCAGTCATTTTAAATGGCCATTGAATAACCCAGCGTCAATAAAATAAAAAATAAACATACTACTAACATGTTAACAAGGTTTTGCTTTATATTTATTTATTCAACATTTTTCTTGTGGACTCTCTTGACTCTCTTTCCGGGCTCCCGTGCGTGCCGATCATTTTCGGCTCAGCAGCCAAAACGAGCTAATTTTAATTTGGATTTAGTCAAATGTTTGTTTTTTTAAATTCTCCCCACCCTCCTCAAACCAGTTCAGTCACAGTAGCACTAGTCTGCAGGAGGAACCTGCGTGTTCCGAGGACGCCGGCTGCCTTCGGCGCCTCGCAGCTCCTTTTGCGTGCAGCTAAAAATGGAAACGCATCAGGCCCCTTCTTTTTTTTTTTAATTTGATCACACATGCAAAACCATTCAGAATCTGCGGCGAGGCGACGAGGCCCCGTCATCCTCGTTCTTTTCTTTTTTTCTTTTCCTTTTTTTTTCTCTTCTTCTTCTTCTTCTTCATTCACAAACTTTGCCGTGACTGAAGTGGACCCGATTGAGCGGATGGCCTGGTTATGTAACGGGGCTGCAGCCATTCATGAATGAGTATCGCATGAGACGCCGGATCCCCGGGATTCTAGTACACTGCTGCTCACGTCACACACATGTGACTGCGTGTGCGTGTGTGTAAGGTCGTGTGCGTGTGTGTGTGTGTGTGCGTGTGTGTGTGTGTGTGAAGGAGAGAGTGAGCGAGACTGACGTTGTGGTTGTATCTCATCAAATGGCGCCTCCTTATCTCAGGCAGCGCCTACGTTAGTAACATAGCTGCTTTATATTCGCAGTAGTTGACACATGGTAAATCAAAACTGCTATGTTTGTAAATCTAAATTTACAGCTAGAGCATAATCCTATTTGCATATCCTAACGTAAATTAGGTGTACATTTAGGCCAGGCTTAAATTCATCTGGGCTATCTTCTAATTTGTGTCACGGATTCTCTACCGACAAAGATTATAGAGGATATGTGATTTGAAAAAAAAAAACAAACAAAAAAACGGCATGGACAAAAATGTGACGCGTTAGGGCCGCATATGCGAAATTGCCTCGCGTTACGTAACCCGCCATCACAGGCGCGGATGATTTTTTTTTTTTTTTTAAATGCGAAAAAAGCGTCACGCACCCTCGAGCCGCGAGTTCACCGCTGGGATGATGTCGGCATCGCGCGGCAACTCGCCGCTCTGACCCACATTCGCGCGCGAGGCGGCAGGCCCTAAAAATAGCGCCCGTTTTTATTCGAGTGGAGGGAACATGCACTCAGCTGTGAAGGCTCCTTCTCTTTCTTGTCCGACTGCGGTACAGCTCGCTCCCAAAACGACTAAAAATAAACCCGGCTTATGTTTCTCCCATTGTTGCGCCTGCAGACTGTCTCCCACTCCGGTGTGCTATTTTTAGTTGGCCCTAGGATCCCCCATGTTTGTGTTTGTCACCCCGCCCTCCCTCCCTTTTCTCCTCCTCCCCCCTCCCCGCTCTCTCCCCAATCCCTTTCTGTTTGGCTGCGCCGCAGCCCGAGAGGATGCTGCTTGGCGCCTCGGCAACATCTGCACTCTGATGAAAGATCACACAGAGGGGGGAGAAGAGAACATCTACGAGTGGATGGGAAAAAAAAATAAAGGGGGATCGACAGCGTCAAAATAACAGTATTCCCTGAAAAATGTCGTAACGCTGCGACCGCTGCGTGTTTACAACAGATTATGATGCAGCAGCCCTGCAATCAATTCTCCCTTCAGGAGCAGTTTTGTGTTGAATTTTTTATTGAGTGTGTTTGAGAGAGGCGTCGTCGCTGGCACTGTAATTTGGGATGCCGTCGAAGTGTCCTGGGCTACACTGAGAGCTGTCCCTAATATTTTGGTCACCCGGCTCACTCCACTGGTCGCCTCATTCGACCATTGAATTATTTTATCTCTAATGTTTTATATCAGCGGTCAAGCGTTTTTTACCTGCACTTTCAGTTGTTTGAAAGGTGCTCGATTTATATTTCTTGATGAAATCAGACCTTTCCAGTGGGAACCTCGGAAGAGGGCCAGAACTTTATGAAAACCACTGCCATTATTCTGTCACCCTAATGCGTATGAGTGGGATGACCAAAATATTAGGGACACCTCTCGGTATAACCCAGCGCAGCTCAACAGCATCATGAAGCGAAGTCCCGATTAACAATCATTTAAACAACCAGTGGTTTTAAAGTTATGCTTGATTAGTGTGTATTTATGCCGGACAGTATTGCTGCATGAAAAACGGCACCAGGCCGACAGCATGCAAAACCAGGTGGTGCAAAAAAAAATAAAAAAAGGGAACAGGTTGGATTGGCCCCGCCCACTCTTGGCTCTCTACATCTTCATGCCATCCCGACGTCTTGCTTTTTAGTCACATTTTAGTCATTTTTGCTCTTAAAGGAGAACTTTGGCATGTTTTCCAACTCTGCTCGGCTCCATTTTCTGATGGATTTGGGTCAAAATGATTGATGGGAACAAAAAAGATTTCAATCTGTTCAGTATTTGAGCGGAAGGGGACGACGGAAGACCGCGAAGACTGCGTTTCGTGTCCCGAGCTGATAACTGTGCTCCGTCTGCGGCGTCTCCGCTCGCGCGGCCGCGTTTTTTTTTTTTTCCTCTCCAGGAACAAGCGCTCCGGTGCACTTTTCCTTCTCCTGCTCGACCCGACACGAGCCGTCCTGCGTGAGGCGACCGCGGCAAGCACGATGGTCGGTCTGCGAGGAGCAGTCGAACGGCGGGTTTCCATTCAGGTGGCACACGAGTAGCCGCGGCCTGTCTGCGAAACGCCTCGTGAATTGCGGTGCTTCGTTTTGTGGCCGCAATTCCGAGCCACAGAGCGACCATAGTTTAGGTTCTAAACTTTGCTTTGCCTTCCTGCCACGAGTCCGAGACTCCAAAATGAGTCGTTATGACTTGGATCTTTCCTTTCGTGCTGTCAGACATCGCGAATAACAGCTTGAGAGAGCACTTTCAGAGGATGTGCTCTTGGCGGCGGACAATTGCCCCGTGTGACCTCACGGTTTTGTCCGGTCGTTCTATTCTTGCTCAACAGAGAACCGATTTGAAATGTTTTTATGTTATTGTGATTCGTTTTGATCTTAAATCCACTGGAAAACGGGGCTCGTGTTAAAAAATGAAAAAACAACAACAGGAGTTCCTCTTTTAATGCCTCCTTGTGTTGATGCACCGACTTACCTTTTATTGAGTAGTGATGGAGCCCAGGAAGCTAAAAGCCCCATTAGCGGCCCCCAGAGGCCGCTCTGCTCAGCGCACCCTACCCGACTGGCACTGACCTTACAAACTCCCAGATCTCGCTGCTTTCCGATCGCGCCGTCTCTCACGCAGCGGTCTTGAAGGCAAAAAAAAAGTCATGATTGAGGGCAAAACTGAGATGAATATTGCACCATAAGCCGGCGTTGCAGGTCGCACAGGGACGCATATCGACACCCTCCATCCCACTCCTCCGACACTTTTTTTTTTTTTTTGTTAAATTTAGCCGGAGGTGCGATGAATAGTTTGTTCCGAAAGACGCGGGCCGTCTAAAAATAGCTCGGCGCCGCTGCTGTTTGTGACAGGCAAATCCAGGGCATCCGCACGGCAGATGACAGGGAGGAACTTAACTTTTTACATCAGCTGCGTACTTCAAGCCTGACAGTCGCGCCACCACGTTTTTTTTGGCAGTGAACGTGTCGCCGTGTGTCTCTCCAAAGCTTTGCACCGTCTCGTCGGCTCGCTCGCCGGGCCGGTCATGGTCGGGACTTGCGGGCCTGTAGGTGGCGCGGTCGGTCCTTCGTATGCGTCGCGGCTCACGTCAGCGAGAGTTTTTCCTCATTCTTCCTCCAGTGCTAAAATGTTTTTGAGAGTAGTTTTTCTTTTAATGTTTTTTTTTTTCCTCCCCTCAAATGAATTCATGTATCTCAAAGCACCACAGCTGATCTTTTCTAACATAAAAGACTTGTTTGTTTGTTTGTTTTTCAAATACCTCCGCTGTGCACATATGGTGTGTTCAGGGTTCCTGAGGTGCCCCATTGATTTATTTGATGGATTTTATTTGATTTTTAATTTTAAATCAGCACAGTGACTGTCACCCAGCTGGCATTCATGTTCCCTCATAATGAATGAATTGAGATTTCACCGTTCACGTTTTATATATTAATTTCATATTTTGATGTGTACATACTGAACACAAACTGATCTGGGGTCAGCTGAGCCTCTGAGATGTTCAAGTGATTTCATTTGGATAAATATTAGATATTCGGGCAAAAACTGTAGCTTCACTTTTTAAATTTGTCTTTTAAACAAGATTTGTTTAGGTAAGTTCAAAAAAAAAATGCATTCACATTAATTTGATTATCTTGGTTTTGTTGGAAAAGTCACCTCAGTTTGAATTAGACCAGTTTACATTTTTAACGTGACCTTTTTTTGACCCTTCAGTTGTGACCGGAGCTACAGATGGGATCGGGAAAGCCTACGCAGAGGAGGTAACGTCTGCAACACACACAGACACACACACACACACACACACACACACACACACGCACACAGTGCTTCTTCTATGCCACGTACACTGAGTATTCAATTAGAAAAGGTTAATCGTCACCACGCGGCCAATAACATGTGCTTTGTGTTGGTAGCTGGCGCGCAGGGGCTTTGCCATTGTGTTGATCAGCCGGTCTCAGGAGAAGCTGGATGACGTATCCAAAGCCATCGGTAAGTCTGAGGCCGAACACACCGATCAAGCGCAACATTAAGCCCACCGCATGTTCACCACAGAATATAATGCAACACACCTGCAATGAATTCTCCCTTCAGGAGGAGTTTTTTTTTGTCGAATTCTTATTGAATCTTGAGAGGTGTTGACTAATGATTGTTATTAGGACTGTAATTTATGATATTGTGGAACTGTACTGGGTTACACTGAGAGGTTCCCCTCCATATTTCGGCCATCTCACTCGTTCGCATTAGGGTGACAGAAGCTTAGCGACGCCTCGAAGCATAACCCGGTACACTTCCACAGCGTCACGAATTACAATCCCTAAAGCAATCATTCAAATGTGTCAGCACCTCTCTCAAACGCATTAAATAAAAACTCAACACAAAACTCCTCCTGAGGGGAGAATTTATTGCAGGTATGTTGCATTATATTCTGTGGTAAACATCCAGTGGGTCATAATGCTACACTTGATCGATGTACATTTCAGCGCAAACGAAGAAAGATGTCGCTTGTAACAAATAGAAAGTCTTTTTTTTTTTTTTTTCCCCTTCTCCCTCCCCTGCATAAGTCCCTTATTAATGACTCTGAAATCCAGCATGCATCCCGATGTAATCTACCAGTCTAATTCCACATCTAATAGTCGAGGGAAATCACGGGTACCTGCTGTCCTGTCCAGAGGCACAAGACTAATATGGGTCATGTGTCAAGTATGACAGCCGCCTGGACCGGCGTCCGGCCTCTTGCGGTCCATGCATCATTTATGCCGAGCCCCGAAATCTGTCGCGCTCGAAGTCGCAGCCCCGCAAACGGCGGCCCGGCAGGCCTGAGTGACTAATGGCTGAACGATGTTGCATTGAATTACACGTCTCGCACAAATGAACCTTTATTGAATGGCGAGCCGGCAGGACCGGGGCGCGCTTTTGCTCGCGAGGCAGCGAGGCCCCTCGCCGGCGGAGCTAAAAGTGATTCTTTCCAATTAAAGGCGAGCCGCCTCTTAAGGGAGGGATATCCTCGCTGATGATGACGGATTATGTCAGGGTTTAATCTTTGTCTCCACCCAAGTGACTCTTTGTTAGCAGCGTGTTTCAGCTCGGAGATGCTGTAGACTCAAGTCAGCGCTGCCGCCTGCTGTTTGTTTTTTTGCATTGTTATTTCGGCAAAATGTTTAAGCCATGTTTGTGTCCTCAGAGAGCAAATGCGGCGTGGAGACCAAAACCATCGCGGCGGACTTCAGCGCCGTGGATATTTACTCCAAGATTGAAGATGGACTTGCAGGACTGGAGATTGGAGTCCTGGGTGAGACCGCAGCGGGGGCCTCACGCCACCTCACTCTTCATTAAAACGCAATTAAACGTATGCCGTGGGAAATTAATCTTGATCAAGGTCGTTCAGATGTCACAGGTGCCGTCTGACCCGCCGTGATGGATGTGTATATATTTCGTGCCGCCATAAAAGTTAATTTATCTTTTTTCAGTCCTTTGCTGCCCTCTTAAGATAGGAGAGGCGAACAACACCCTAAGCTCCACATTTGCAGAAATGTAATCTCGATCCAACAGTGTGTTGATATTCTGCAGAGTTTAAAACCTCATGGTAATTAATTTTCTCTCGTCAACAGTGAACAACGTTGGGATTTCGTATTCTTACCCCGAATTCTTCCTCAACATCCCCAATCTTGACACTGTAAGTTGACGCTTTATTGATATTCATATTGCGAAGAAAGTACGAGTGATTATGGCATGTAGTTTTTATATCCAGAGTGAAATGTACATAAAAAAATTTAAAAAAATGCTGAATTTTGTAGCACATTATTTCCACTTGTCTAGGCGCTTTTTTCATAGGGAATTGTACACAATTTAATACATTTATCCACTTATCATCTTCGTTTATTTCACTTATTTTGGAAAGCAGCGCAAGCGGAACGAGTCCACCCAGGTGCTTGCTTTCCAGTTTGCTTTTTGATTATGATTTAAGTAAATTAACAAAAAAAAAAAGAAACGAAGAACCTTCCCCGGAGATACACGGCCACATTTTTCTGTCTGAAACCAACCTGAATCAGAGAGCGGTAACCAAAGCCGACCCAGAGCCACCCTGTGTTCCGTGTCTGCACCTGATGGCCGTCGGTTGACCCTGAAACGCCTCCACGGCCGCTTTTCACAGCTGGGGGAAAAAAAAAAGATGTTTTGATATGTTTATACTGCTAATCCGAACCATTCGCTTTCACAAGTTTTAACAAGTTCAAGGGTGATATTGAGACTTTAAATGAGCCCACGTTGAAACTTTGGGTTCTACTGAATCAGCGATAGAAGGCTTTTGATGATTAGCACTGCAACACGGAAGAAAAACAGAATAAATACCAGCAAATCAGGCACGCCGCCATTTTTGTCGGTCTGTGGGGGGTTGATGCGACCCGAGAAGACCCACAGTAAATTTAAAAAGAGTGAACAATGTGGCGGGTGCAAGGTGTTCACCACCTGAAACAACATTTTTTTTTAAAAAAAACAGGAAAACGTGGCAAAAAATCGATATGTTGCATTCAGGGATTGTCGTGTAATTCCCAAACCCCTGAACAGCACTCGACAGAACACCGCCCGTCGCAGACAGTATGCCCATCTTTTTTCTTTTCTACACAGTAGTTACACGTAAAGCAAATGGCGCAAAACAAAACGGAACAGAATCGGATCACGTCAGAGTCACCGACATCCTCATTAAAAGTCGAATTCATACGTACAACAACACCATCTCGTTTGCTCAGCGAGCACAAGCCTTTTCTCCTTCAGAAGATAAATGCCTTTTTTTTTTTTTCCTCTTTATTATAAGTCCAAGTCTCTCGTACCTTCGGCTGATATGTGAATGAACCCCGAGCCACCCGCATTAATGCCCCTGCCCTTCCTGTTGCAGTTCATCGACACCATGGTCAACATTAACATCACATCAGTGTGCCAGGTGAGTGCGACCGCCGCACCTTGGGCGCCGAAGTGAAAGCGGCTTGAATGAACGCCTCCCCCCCCCCCCCCCCCCCCCCCCCGCCCCCCCGCCCCCGCCGTCCCCCCCCCG
>CAAKHG010006438.1:20174-35415 GCA_901007715.1 Dactylopterus volitans
ACCATGGTCAACATTAACATCACATCAGTGTGCCAGGTGAGTGCGACCGCCGCACCTTGGGCGCCGAAGTGAAAGCGGCTTGAATGAACGCCTCCCCCCCCCCCCCCCCCCCCCTTTTTGAGACTGACATTTCGTCGAGATCTCATTGTCGGCGTTCACATCTGCGTGGGCGTATCGCGCCGCCTCACACTTGTTGGCACTGAAATCTTTATCCATCCCTTGAAAAACAGCTCTTAGGAATGAAAGTGTGTCAAGGAGACGCGCGAATTCTCCCGGGCGCTCTCCGTCTAAGCGGGCCTGTCATACATCTTGGGTTTGACACCTCAGTCGGCTTTTGAGTGATCAACTTTAACTTGGTCGATTTGGATCTAGTTTAGGAGTGACTACCAGGAAGGACTGATGAAGACGAGCGTTCATGCACCGTCGCTCGCGCACGCGCGCGCTCACACACACGCACGCGCAACGACATAAAAGCGCTAATTCACTCCCCTCTCGTCCATGTTTGGCAGTTCCCGGAGCAACCGCTGTTGTCCACCCACTCTCTTGACACTTAATTTGTCATACAATAGCTCTTTAATCTGCTCCTTCTGCTATCATTATTATCTCCTCCTTCTCTTTGTCTTGCCTCCATGACCACAACCCACACGCAGCCTACACACTTCTGTTTTTTTTTTTTTCTTGGACTGTATTCTGTCATGGTTTTGCTCTTTTTTTTTTTTTAAAGCACTCGTTTACCCTCCTTCCCCTCTTCCCTTTCTCTCGCCAGATGACGCGCCTCGTTTTGCCCCGGATGGCGGAGAGGTGAGTTTTGTCTGACACGAGCAGTACGAGACGTGTTGTTGTAATATTGATGAATCTGTGCATCAGCAGCACCGCCAGGCATCCCGCTGCCTGCTCATCATAACGCGCTTACAGTGACAAAGCTCACATGCTGATGCTAAGGATATTCATGTTCGCTGAAATAGGGTTTTTTTCCCCCCCCTGACCAAAGCCGTTCCGGTTCTCTTCCCGTTTTTTTCCGACAGCTAAGAAACTGGCTTTCGGCCAGGAGAACTGGTGCCACAGCAGCACCAGCGGCCATTGCATGCTACAGCAAAGAACTGCTGAACGTGGGCTCATTGTGACGCCGCACCGAGTCAAACATTGTGACCGCCTTTTTTTAAAAATCCAACAGCGGACACGGAGCCAGACAGTAAAACTGTTAATCTGTGACTTAGATTATTATTTTTTTCTTTAAATCTAGTGAGAAAGTATCCATGTAGATTACTTGTGTATGATCGTTTTAGCCATATAACAGCTGTTTTGGAATATTTTTAAAGATGTTTACTGGGATTTTTCAAGCTAGCAACGGAAAAAAAGCACCACACTAAAATCAAAAAACCAAGAAATGGTCTAATCAGTACTCAGGTATGTGTGTTAAATGGTTTTAAGGCACAACCAGGAGATGAAGAAGCCCCAAATGTGAAGCTGTAATGCTTAAAAACAGCTCACCTAAGCTTGCACTATTCTTTGCACCTAATATGGACATTTGCCTACGATGCACAGTAAAAAAAAATAAAGAAATTGCAGACTTGTAGTTTTGCACTTTAAATGAAAAGTTTTTGAAGTGAAAGCCGACCGCTGTCACGTAAAAGAATAATTCTTGTCCTTTTTACATCCAAACTGGATCATCACAGCAGGTTGTAAATTGCAGCGGGTTGAGGGGAAAAATGTTCTGGCGCCATCAATGCAGCTAGTTACAAAAATATTAAAAAAAAAAAAAAATGAAGCTCGGAATGAAGTTCTGTCAAAAGTGATGGAAAGAAATGTTAAAAATCAGCCGCTCGTGGGTTTTCCTTCCATCGTTAGTTCGTTTTGATAACTCGGCTTATAACGCAGCTGCGACAGCTGTGCTTACGGCTGTTGCCATGGCTACAGGTTGGTCGTGGCTGAATTTTTCAGTGTTAGAACTCGAGCCAAACTACGTGTGCAATATGTGGTTTTAATGTGCGATGCCAGCCCGTCAGAAAGGAGCATTTGTGGGTTTTTAAGGTTCTTCGCCTCCACGTTTTTGCCTTAAAACCATTTAACGCACCCCTGGGGGTTGATTATCTCCTCAAAGGGTTCTCAGAAACCTCAGATGTGCCTCCAAACATTTCGTAGCGGTGTTCTATTACAGTAGTTGCAAAGACATTTCAGTCGAAAGCAAAAATGCCAACCTCACGATGACACAACAGTCAGCAGTCATGAGTCATCGTCTGCCTGCGCCACCAACAAATAAATGGTACATGCAGTCAATTTCAATGATGTATACATCCCTCAGCCATAACATTGTGATCATTGATGGATGAAGTGAAAAACACTGATTATCTGGTTACCATGGCGCCTGTCAGTTGGCGGGATATATTGGGCAGCAAGTGAACATTTTGTCCTCAAAGTTGACGCGTTAGAAGCAGGAAAAACGGGCGAGCGTGAGGATTTGAGCCGTTTTGATGAGGGCTAGACGACTGGGTCAGAACATCTCCAGAACCGCAGCTCCTGTGGGTGGGTGGGGGGGGGTCTGCAGCGGCCAGGGCCGATCAAAAGTGGTCCAAGGACGGAAAAGTGGCGAACCGGCAACAGGGTCATGGGAGGCCAAGGCTCACTGATGCATGTTAGGGAGTGAAGGCTGGCCCGTGTGGTCCCACCCAACAGACCAGCTGCTGGAGCTCAAACTGCTGAAACAGTTGCTGCTGGTTCTGATAGAAAGGAGTCAGAGCACACACTCATGGCAGTGTGTTGTGTGTGGGACCAGTCAGGGTGCCCGTCAGGGGCGGGAATTAATAAGATTTTACCAGTACCAATGCCATTGTCGATTCTGCCTATCAGTCCGATTCTTTATCAATACTCTTATCGATTCCTGAGTAGTTTATTGAGTGGCAAAAAAGTAGTTCCACACAGCCTTCTGCACCAAAAGCATAAATTTTATTCTTTACAAGAATTGCTGTCTGCACAAGTCTGAGCATGAATATATTCAACTCGAGCATACTGAACGACACCTTGACAGGATATAGTCGCTGTAGAAATAAAATCTAGTCTAAATAAATCAGACGGATACAATAAATAATACAGAAAACGGGAATAGACACTTAACACTTGAGCATGTTACATTACTGCTTAATACTCCTTTTCACAAAAAGGATATAAGATGTAAATGAAGCAACAGTGAACATGGTCAGCTTTAAAAGAAAATAGGCATGCATGTTTTACAGCACAGATAAATGAGAGAATCGTTAGGAAGGATCAATAACGTTGGACGTGTACACATCCGGGTGGAACTGGTAAATTAGAACCAGTTCTAAGTCGGAAGCGGTTCTTGATTTCCACCCCCAGTGCCCATGCTGACCTCTGTGCACTGCTGAAAACGCCAACAATGGATACGTGCGCATCAGAACCGGACCAGGGAGCAATGGAAGAAGGTGGCCTGGTCTGATGAATTGGGTTTTCTTTCACAGGGTGTGTGTGTCTCAGGTGTGTGTGAGGAACACATGGCACCAGGATGCATAACGGGAATAAGGCGAGCCGGCAGAGGCAGCGTGATGCTTTGGGCAATGTTCTGCTGGGGAAGCTTAGATCCCGACATTCATGCCGATGTTCCTTTGACACGTAGCAGCCACCTCATCTGCTGCTAACATCTTGGTGCCAGATACTGCAGCACACCTTCTAGTCCAGTGGAGGCCAGGCGTTGACGGGTCAGGGCTGTTTTGTTGCCAAAAGGGGGGCCAACACAACATTAGGCGGGTGGTCATAATGCTATGGCTGAGTGGTCTATATTATTTGGGCTCCACGCAGATTTTTTGGAAGATGCCGCTTGCAATTCGCATTATTGTCATTCCATAGAACGTTGGTGTTTTAAAGTGTGGATCAGTGCTGAGATTTGTGACATGTACCCCATCCCTCAAACGTTGCCCGTGCCCACTCACCTGCACTGTTGTCTCAGGAAGAAGGGGGCCATCCTCAACATCTCATCCGCCAGCGGGATGTACCCCGTTCCCCTGCTCACCATTTACTCTGCATCCAAGGTGAACACACGCTGACCTTTAAACCAAATGTCATCACGCCATGCAAATGCAGTTCAAGAGGATAAAATGCATCTTTTGATGATTATGTCAACAAAATTGAGGGGGAAAGGGTTTTTATCCACTGATTATTATGACCACAGCATTTTTACCGTAGATTATAATGCAGCAGACCTGCGATAAATGTTTTTTTTTTTTTTGTTGAATTGTATTTTATGTTGAATTTGTGTTGAATCTGTTTGAAAGAGGTGTTGATATATTTTGATAATTGTTATTGGGACTGGAGCTAGTGACACGGTCAAAGTGTTCTGGGTTACACTGCGAGGATGTTCCTGATGTTTTGTCACCCTGATGCGTATGAGTGGGATGACCAAAATATTGGGGACACCTCTCGCTATAACCCAGTACAGTTTAACAGCATCACACATTACAGTCCCGTTAGCAGTCATTAAAACATGTCTCAACACCTCTCTCAAACGCATTAGATAAAAAATTCAACATAAAACTCCTCCTGAACAAAGAATTTATTTCAGAGCTGTTGCATTATATTCTATGATAAACATGCAGTGATCATTATGTTATGCCTGATCGGTGTATATTTACTGTGTTAATTATTGAATGTAAACAAGCATGTGACTAATTTGTGTATTTTAAGGTTATTTTTTAATTGACTTGTTTATTCATTCTTTGTTGTCGTGACCGTCCATGTCTCTCATGCAGGCGTTTGTGGACTTCTTTTCACAAGGACTCCAAGTTGAGTACAGGAGCAAAGGGATCATCATCCAGGTACAGGCGCAGACGCAAATACCTCACGTGTGAATAACTATAATTAAAAATGGGATTTGAGGAAATATCTCTGAAGACAGAACAGAAGTTCTAACAAACTTTGGAACGAGAATCGACCCGACTTTCTTCTCCTTCCTTCCAGAGCGTTCTGCCATTTTTTGTTGCCACCAAGCTGAGTAAAATCCGCCGGGCCACCCTGGACAAGCCCAGCCCGGAGCGCTACGTGGCGGCCGAGCTCAACACCGTGGGCCTGCAGACCCAAACCAACGGCTACCTCCCTCATGCCATTATGGTATGTACAAGGAAAGAGAATCATTTTTAAAAGGGAACATCACTCATGCAGACTTCAGTCAGTCGCTCTCATCGGAACTGCACTCTCCAACTGTGAGACAAACCCACAACAAACCCAATGTTCACAATGCTAAAAGGAAGTGGAAGAGTAATGGCGGCTTTAAGTGCACAGAGGTTAGTTTTCAGTCTGGATTTGAAAGGGAGCTGAGCTTGCTGCTTTATCGCGGACTGGAGAGGTGAGGAGGAGCGGAATAAAGCGCTCTGCAGCATTGCTGATAAGTTCAGGAGACTGTCTGTGCGTGTGTGTGTGTGTTTGGTGTAATTGGCTCAGATGGTGCAATTCCTTGCAATGCATTAGAAGTTAACAGCAGAACTTACAAATAGACTCCAGCCAGTGAAGAGATGCCAGCGGGTGAGGGGGGGCTGGGGGAGGTCACATGATCAGTTTTTTAGTTTTGGTGTGATCCAGCTGCAGCATTCTGCTGCTGGAAAACTCTGGGTGGCACAAATGGGAAGACCAGACCCCCCCAGTAATCATATCTGGGAGACTCATGGATTAATGTTTCAACATCTCCTAAAACCGCTCAAGGTCAAATTTTATTCAGCCGTCAAACTCGCACTGTTTACAATAATGACGGGTGATTTCCCTTCAACTTTGGAGTGCCGCTTTGCCGGAATGCTTAAACACCCGCTGTTATTGCCGTTACCCCGTGATTAAAAGACACAGCCAGCGTGTAATTTCAAAGATGATATGCGGCGAGTTCAGGCCTCAATCACACGTAGAAATGGTTTGCGCATGCGAGTGGCAGCACTCCAGCAGAACCCTTTGCACTGCGGCCGGAAAACATACGCGACTAAAATTGATCCGTTCCTGTTGCGCGTCAATGTTTTTTGTTTTTTTAATTTTTCTCCATGGCAACATTCATCAGAAAAACCAAACAAAAGCTGCCCACCAGATCATCTGGTCTCTCTGAAAGAATGTGGCATCAACTGTTGCTCGAGCATCTGTCCAAAGGTCCGAAGAACTCCGACGAGCACAGAAACACGAATCTAGTTTAGATTCTTTTTTTTTGCGTTATCAGAGGTCGCAGAGCAAGAGTCCTCCATGTTGCGCTGGACACAGCTCACCTCTTTTGACGTGAACATTCATCACTCATAACATTATGGCCGCTGCGTGTTTACTGTAGAATATAACGCGACAGCCCCGCAATAAGTTCTCCCTTCAGCTGAATTTTTATTGACTGTGTCCAAGAGGTGTTGACATAATTTCAATGATTGTTTATTGGCACTGCGATGTGTGACGCTGTTGACACTGCACTGGGCTACACTGAGAGGTGTCCCTGGCATTTTGGTCACCCTGATGCGTAATGAGTGAGACGACCTGAAGGGAGAGTTAATTGCAGGGCTGATGCATTACAGTCCAGTCAACATGCAGCGGTTTTTAATGATATGGCTGATTGGCGTACATACTAACAGCAACACATTTGCGCCATCAGTCCATCATGTCCACTGCAAACAAGGTTTCATCCATGCAGATCCTTCGTCTAATCCCATGGTTAACTAAAGCAGTTGCAGTTCCTGCTTTCCGGCCATCTCACAGCGGTGGCTCCCGCTTCACTGTAACTGCAACGAGGCTGCGATGTGGCGCTTCTCTTAACATCCCAAATAATAGCCTCTGCTGTGGTTGCACAACAACAATAATAACAATAACAGGATGAAGGAATTATAGGCACAAAAGTCCAGTCATCTGAATCTTTGTCCCGCTCTGGGCCTACAGAGAAAACGCCACGGATCCAATCAGCCTCGCTCGACT
Organism: Dactylopterus volitans; assembly: GCA_901007715.1. Taxonomy (NCBI): domain Eukaryota; kingdom Metazoa; phylum Chordata; class Actinopteri; order Syngnathiformes; family Dactylopteridae; genus Dactylopterus; species Dactylopterus volitans. The sequence goes on from CAAKHG010006438.1 coordinate 27,102, forward strand.
TTGGCCAGTGGAGTGTTGCACGAGAGGCGGCATCGCTCGACGGTGTCCGCTAATTTAATTTAACGTTCGTTGTCGCGTGTCTCCATCGCGGATTCACTGATACATTAGCTTTAACACATTTGCCAAAAAAAAAATCATCCCTGAAACATCTGCCCCAGTAAAAATGAAGGAGTGGATGCAATAAAATTAAGAGGAAATGAGGTAATAATGAGCGAACGCGATATATGAACCGTTTATGATCCTTCATAGCGCTGCTCTTTACTTTAAAAAGGCAATGAAAACCTGCGGGTGGTTCAAATCTCGCCGCCGCCATCGACGGGCTCGTATCTGGGAGGCAGCGTTAACATTAGCAGACTTTTTTTCTTTCCTTTTTCCTCCTCCTTTTCCCCCATCGCAGGCGTTTGAAGCTGAAGCGGCGGAAAACACGGGTATTTCCCGTGACTTAACAGCTCCTCTGTTATTGATGTGATTAATAGCAGCCGCGCTCCACCGCGATTTTTTTTCCAAATAGCTGCTGAAGAGCAGGCAAACATAGGTCGGGCTTTCATGTCTGCGCGGCGAGGGAAGCCGCTACGGAGGCGCCGTTCAGCAGCAAGGTGTGCGCGCGCACGTGTTTGTGTGTGTGTGTGTGTGTGTGTGTGTGTGTGTGTGTGTATGCGTGTGTCTGGCTGTTCCCGAGCGCGACGCCGAGGCGAAGAAGTTGAGCGCATAGCCAGGTGTCGCGATTGCATCATTGACATCTGCCGACAATACGCGGCGGAAGCGTTGGCACACTCGCGTTGGGAGTTTTCCGCCGTAAAAGGTTTCGAAGGCGAGTGTGTTTAACGCCGTTAACGCACGAGGAAAAACGGTTAGTCAAGGGAAGAATTAAATTAAAATCACAGGAGTAAAACAAGATATTAAGGCAATAAAAGCATTTAGGAGACAAGAGGCAATTAAAACAGGGGGAATAAATAGTTGAGAAAATAAAATGAAGCTAATAAAAACGCATTTGGAATGTTTAAGCATTAAAATGATTAAAAAGGAGTGATGAATGGACTTCTTGAACACCGCATTAGAACAATAATGCTTTCAGCCCCCATTTAAATGAGCCCACAGCCCGAGCGGCAGACCTCAGGTGCTCAGGAGGTTTGGTCCACAGGTGAGGAGCACAGGAGCCGAATGCTCCTTCGCTTTAGTTTGGTTCTGGTTCCGGGGACACGCGGCAGACCTGCTCCAGATCCACCTGCGGGGTCTGGATGCTTCGTAGGGAACTAATACGTCTTGCAGTAAGCCGGTGTAGTGATTTGAGGACACTGGAGTGGTGTTGATCCAGGCCAGTTTCCCAGTGTCTGTGAGGACTCCAGCAGCAGTATTCTGGACCTGCGGCAGCGAGCTATGGTCGTTTTTTTTTTCCCGAGCTGGTTTGTCAGAGTCGGGTGGGGTCAGCAAAGGTTACGCGACTCGTGACGAGCCGTCACAATTTAAGCCCAGAACTGAGCTGCTGACCTCATCCTTTCTTCGTTTTAAAGTTTCTCGTGCTCTATGCGAGCCAAGGTCAAACTACATGTGCCCTACGTGGCGTTAATGCCCGGCCGCTGGCCAATCACAGAAGACTCTTCCCTCAGACAACGGTCGAAAAGCCATTTAAAAAAAACGAAACAAAACAAATTTAAATTGAAGTTTAACCAGGCCCTAATTTCCATTTTAAAGCCCTTTTGAAGCGGCGCAGTTTTCCCACATCTTCCTCCACACAAACCTCCGCGCAACAGTTGCCGTTCCTGTGGGTTGCAAAATGAATAATGAATGCTAATCTGTTATTTGTAAATGCCACCAGCTGACCATGTAATTTCCCTCCGTAGGGCTGGGTGACTACAGCGCTGCTCCCCGCCAAGATCCTCAGCAGCTACGTGATGGGGATCGGCTTGTCCCAGCGAGCCCGCTACCTCAAGAAGCAGAAGCAGGGATAGATGGGCGGCGGCGGCGGGAGGAGGAGGAGGACGGGACCAGCTGTGTTAATAATGCGTCTGACTAGCACCACCATCATTGCCATCATCATCGCCATCATGGCCCTAGAAAAGACAGTTTCTGGGCAACATCCCCATTTCTCTGAAACCCGGAGCCACAGATGATGTGAGGTGGTGTCTGGCAACAGTTGCCACGACAGCTGTGTTGAAAACATTGGCGGGCATGGGTACGGGAGGGGTTGGGGGGTGGGGGGGCGTCTGGTAATGATCGGCTTTAATGAATGGCACGCTGACATTTAAACTAACAAAAACAAAAAAGCACTCGCAGAACTTGCATTTATCTGCAAAGCACTTATCAGAGGGAAGGATCGGGGGGGAACGTGGGTGCACGTGGGCGGCGTTCGCGTGTAGAGCTCGCAGAACTTTCTGCGTTTCCATGTCACGCGGACGTGCTATTTAGTAGTACATGAAGCGTGCAGGGGTTTCTGGGAGATCGGGAGTTTCCTAACAGCTTGACGTGGCTTTCAAAACAGGACTTAACAGTTTTTCCTCCTCAACCATAAACATTGTGACATTTAATGGCTCTGTCAATCAGACGTAGCAAAGCACTTGCAGGTTTCTCCCCAGTAACTTATTACTTTGTCCACCTTGACCGCACTGCTGCGCTGTTGAAGGCACTATGAACGATGTGACCAAAGTACTTTCATTCATAAAAAAAAATGTGTTTGTTTACATACTAAATTGATTTTTTTTTCTCCCTTAACAAATGACCCCACCGTCTCAGACAAATGGCCGTCCTTAAATCGGGGAAGAAAAGAAATTTCTCAAAAATAAATTTGATCTGGGTAGAGTGAGTGGGTCGTTTGTGTTTGTCTTGCGCGTGAGCGTGACAAGAAAATCGATCTCGAAATGACCTCTGGAATTTAGTGTCTCGCCAAATTTACCCAAGAGACAAACCAACGTGTCATTGAGTACAATTTTTTTTTTCTTTTTTCTTTTTTTTTTCTTGGCATTGTTTAAAACAGTTGGACTTGGTGTCGTTCAGGTGCAGCAGGAAGGGACCAGGTCTAGTTGTGAGGGGCAGTGCTTCTGCTGCCGAGCAGGCTCCTACTAAGGAGTGACGCAGAGTTCCGGGGTTGAAGGAACAATCGGCCGTACCATCGGAGTTCGATGACTGGAAAACTGCTGTGCATTCGCCCCTGAAGTCCTCAATAAATATGCTCATTGAAGAACTTCTCCCAGTCTTATGTCTGTCGTGATTCCATTCACGCTCGGACTAAACCGGTCTTATCAGATGAGGTTTGACCTCTTTTAACCCTTCGGAGGGCCTGAGGACATTTTGTTCTGTTTTGAATGAATGTTTTTTTTTAATTTCAAATTGCCATTTCAGTTACTTAGGTGAGCCTAGAATGGCTATGCCACACCAAAAAGTTCCTAACAACAAAAAATGGCCAATAAAAAACCGTTGAATGCCATTTTGGTCCCACATTTATCGAAACATAAACAAATGCTTTGCTTTATATGGAATGCTCGTTTCCAATTTTGAATTTTAATTTTTTGACCAACAGGTGCCATGCAGCAAAGTCTCCCTTTTTACCATTTTCTGCAAGGGTGCCACGCTACTGACGTGTGTGTTGCTATTTGTTGAAAAATGGAATTTACATTTCACGCCTTAAAGTATTTTAGGTTCTTTTTTTTATTTAAAAAAAATGGGGCCATGCAAACAAACTGGCCTTAAAGCGGTAAAATCGCAAAAATATCTAAAAAAAATTGATATGTTTATTTCAGGCTAGAGTAGTTTTAAAACATTGACTTGTTTTAAGTGGCAAAATATGAGTGCATTGAAGGCTGATATTTTTTGGTGAAGGACCTCTTAAGGCCTAAAAAGGCCAGTTTCAATTAGATTACAGTGAGGTTGCTTTAATTATCTTTTTTCCCCCTTTAAGTGGAAACAAGCTGTTGTGGCTTTAAATAATAAAAAGTGATTGCACTTTAATAATGAATTAGTAACGGATTTAAAAATAAGGTTCAATCGACAGCAGGGAGGACGTCCGCCAGCCTTTGCAACCACAGCCGGGGGAGACTGGCTCCGCCCACCTCTACACCCCCATCAAGCTGCGATGTTTGATGAGGAAATGTCCGACCCAGAATTCCCTCTGCTCATTATGTTAAATTCATTCAACCATACACGACCCCTCCACCGGTACAGTCTTAATCACGCCAGACAAAAACCTGGCTTCCTTGTCGACAGCGCCGTCTTTAATAGCCCCCTGGAAACGCCGCGGGGGGCCGGGGGGCGGAGGTGGGGCTTTTTTCCGAGGCGCAGATGAAAAACGAGTGTTAATTTTGAAATTGATCTGTAATGACTGAGAAATAGAGGATCAAGATGAGTTTTTTTTTCTTCTTCTTCTTCGGTAACACTTCAACAATTGCATGTCTGAAACAACTGGGAGAACTGCCAGAAGTCGGGGAGCTGTTAAGAATCAATAGGACGGCGAGTGAGGGAGAGGAATCATCAATGAGAACGGGGGCGGGGGAGGGGGTGGGGGGGGTCCGTGGATGGGGCGAAACTGGACGCCAAATGTCATCCTGATAGAAGGAGCAGTCGGTTTGTCCGGGCTCAGAAATACTGGACGATCCATTATGGGCACGATTCTTGACCTCCAGACTTTGGGGTTGTGCCACTTTTGACGCCTCTGCGTCGGCGGCGGCCGTGACTGGACGCTTTCACGCTCTTGTCTCCTCCGTCCATTTTAGTCTCGTGAGCCCCCCGACATTTCAGGGACACCTGAGGAGGAAGGCTTCGAATTTGGCGCCAAAAAAATGTCAACGCAAGCCGAAAGGTTAAGAGTTTGATGGGTCATGGGTCAACAATCAAGGTCACAGCGACCTCACAAAACGTTTTTTTTTTTTTGGCCATAATATGCTGATCATGACAAAATTCCACACAAATATCTATGGGGATTATATGACATGACGCTAGATACCTTCGTATAATTTTCCAATTCTTCTAATTCTTGTGAATATTTACGGAACGCCTGGAGGTTATTCAGTCAAATTTGGTGGGAACGTCAATTTTGGGCTCAAAGACGAACTGGTTGGATTTTGGCGGTCAAAGGTCAAGGTCATTGTGACCTCACACAACACATTTTTGGCCATAGCTCTGTATAATCTGCTGATTACACTGAACAGTTTAAAAGGGAGTTTCTTTCAAATCTGGCACATAATTCATTTGGACAGGAGGATAAAGAAGGTCAAAGTCAATGTGACATCACAAAGCATATATGTGGGTGCAACTGATGCGATGATTATGAAAAAAAAAGATTATAATCAAGGGTGTGATTGGAGGAAATGATGAGGCGGTGGCATTTTTAAAAATCTTAATACAATTCATGCAAAATCGTAACTGTTATGAACGGAAATGGGCGTAAGCCGCTACTTGACTGGTCGGCGGGGGTCACACGACCGCGGGCCACTATTTCAAGCCTGGATATTATATCTGGAGAATGGGCAGACATTTCATCTTTTACTGCGTCCGGGGTTGTTATGGGGAAACGACCAATTGGAAGGGGTGTCGCTGAAATTTGGCTGCAGGGAGCGCAGTAAAAACATTGTTATTGGTGGCTGTGGGTTTTCATAAAAAAAAAAATAAGGGAGAAAGCGGAGAGGATGGTGGTTTGAAAGATGCCGGAGAGGCATCCATGGACGTTTAATAAGTTCTCCTGGCGGGAACTTGACGCTGAGTTAAAGACCTGACCTTCGACCGATCAGCCAGCAACACCGGGGGGCGGCGGATGATATGGAAACCGAGGCTGCAGGGGAACGCGGGTGTCGTGGTCGGTGACGAGCCGCCCCGCTCTGACCGCGTTGCCACGTCTTCCGCTCGCTTGTGGCGCTTTGCGCGACGCACCACGAGCAAATTGAAGTCTCACCTGAGCGTGTCGCCCAGCCCTCCAAGAAGGGCATCTCTCATTTTTTTTTTTGTAATGCAGGCGAATCAGCCACAACATTGTGACAACTGACACATGACGTGAGTGGCCGATTATCTGGTTACCATGGCGCCTGTCAGTGGACATTTTGCTCTCAAAGTTGATGTGTTGGAAGCAGGAAAATCGGGCGAGTGTGAGGATCTGACGCTGACAAGAGGCCGCGCTGTGATGTCTAGACGACTGGGTCGGGATCTCCAGAACTGCAGCTCCTGTGGGGTGTTGCTGGTCTGCAGGAGTCAGGAGCGATGGAGGAGGGTGTCCTGGTCTGAGGAATCAGGTTCTTTTACATCACGTGGATGGTCGGGTGTGTGTGTGTGTGTCGCTTACCTGGGGAACACATGGCACCAGGATGCATTATGGGAAGAAGGCCGGCGAAGGCAGCGTGATACTTTGGGTGATGTTCTGCTAGGGAACCTTGGGTCCTGCCATCCATGTGGATGTTCCTCTGACACGTAGCAGCTACCTCAGCATTGTTGCAGACCATGTCCTCCCTCTCATGGAAACGGTATTCCCTGATGGCAGTGGCCTCTTCCAGCAGGATAATGCTCCCTGCCACAAAGCAACAAGGGTTCAGGAATGTTTGAGGAACACAACAACCAGTTTAAGGTGTTGACTCGGCCTCCAGGTTCCCCAGATCTCAATCCAGTCCAGCATCTGTCGATAATGCTTGAGAAACGAGTCCGATACATGGAGGCTCCACCTCACAGCTTCCAGGACCTAAAGTATTTGCTGCTGACATCTTGGTGCCAGACACCACAGCAACACCTTCAGAGGTCCGGTGGAGTCCAGGCCTCGATGGGTCAGGGCTGTTTTGGCGGCAAGAGGGGGGACCTACACAATATTAGGCAGATGGTCATAATGTTATGGCTGATGAGTGTGTGTAAATATATGTCTTCTTCCGCTATCCTGTCCTACATTTTCTCTTAGATTCTCACGTCTCGGGCAGGAACGTCAATCAAAGATGCCCCACTTTCCTCCCCATTAGTCGTCATTTTTTCGCAGCCCATGCAAACATGTTGCCCGCTCACACTCTCATGTCTCCTTCCTCCCATCCCATTGCTGTCCAGTTCCCATGCCAACGGCTTCTGGCAGACTATTCCGGTGCACCGCTATGGAAGCTGCCGGAAACGTGTCATCACTGAGAATGTGGGAGGGAGAGCGGCTCCGCGTGTGGAGGGATGCCCAAAGGAAGAAATGAGTGGATTGTGGAGATGTATATAAAGAGGAGCTCAGTGGCGCTGAGAGACGACAGCTCGCTCAGCCTCGGCGCGCACTCACTCTGTGGTTTCCACGGCAAGGAGGATCTCCGGGATCTTTCAGATCATCCCTCACGAGGCGGAACCCTCGGGACTGAATATCAAACAGCTCAAATTTTTATTTTTTTTTTTAAACTTTTTTTTTTTTTTTTGCACCATCATCGCCATCCGTAGAGACGCCTGATCAGAATCCGCCAGAAATTTCCCAGCAGGGAGGGCTTCTATTTTGACAGTCTCCAGGCTCCGCAGCTCGCCGTCCTCCCGTTTGGGCCGTTGCTCGCCATGGCGACCAGCATGGACACGCTCCCCGCCCATCTGCTGCCTCTGGTGATGGAGGAGTTCCCCCAGTCCCTGGCCACGGCCTGCGTGTGCAGGGCCGGGCAGCGCGAGCCCCGCCTCCGCTGCGTGCAGTGCGGCATCATCGAGGAGGAAGAGGAGGACTGCTCCAGTCTGGAGGAGGATCAGGCCCAGCGCTCCTTCATGCGGACCGTGGAGAGCCTGAGGAGGAGCACCAGATGAGCGGCGGCAGTAGCGGCGGCAGTAGCGGCGGCGGCGGCGGCTCCACAGAAAGTTCTAGCATGACTGTGACATGTTTGACCTATATTTGGCTTCCCTGCGACCCGGCGCGGGGACCTGCACGCGTCCCCGGATGCGGACCGCGCTGACGTCATTCCACCCCCTCTGCGGCTGACCGTGTGCGGGGCGGCGGGCGGCGGGCGGCGCCCAAAATGTGGCACGATCACGCGCCCACTCAAGAACTGCTGCAAAAGAGCTCGTGAAAAAAAAAAAAAAAGGCGTTGGCAGCGAACCCTTTTTCTCATATACTCCAGCCATGTTTTTAAAGGAAATATGTTTATTTTTTTTGTTTTGTTTCGGTGTTGCGTTGTTGTTGTTTTTTTTTGTTTCAGAACATGACTCCTGTCATGCTAAATGATAGGAATTGATCCACTTTGCTTTCCTCCCTCCCCCGCCCACCAAATGTTGATAAAGATTGTGGCAAAGATTTTGAATACATTTAGTTGATATTCCAACATCTACGCGGTGGCGTGTCCTCTCTGTCCTCACATTTGACTGAAAAATGATCAACTCACACACACACACACAGACACACAGACACACACAA
>CAAKHG010006448.1:16955-28029 GCA_901007715.1 Dactylopterus volitans
ACCACAAGGTTAACATGCGACTCAAAACCGGCATTGCACTCAATGTGTGTGTGTGATAAAAACAGCCTATTTGACTGTCCTAGCAGGCGGTATTCCCCACCAACTCTACCAGGAGCAAATCAAAGCCCCCTTCCCTCAGGTATGTCAGTGGCAATAAGGTGCTCCATTGTTCTCTTGGAGTTTTTGGAATGTACAAACACACATCGAAGGACACCTTTTACATTTCAATATGTCAGGGTTTAATGCATCTCGAGGGCCATATTCACACAGTTTCCTGGTACAGAGAGTTGCTCCTGGAATTTCTTCAGATGTTATTCAAGCTAACAGATTGAAATTCTGCAAGCAGATCGGTTGATTGTTAAGCCGAGGCCGGAGACACAGATGTTTTATGCATGAAGAGTGGGCCGAGGAGAATATGGATGGACAACAAGTTGACGCTGTATATTGACACACATTTGTCTGTGTTAACCCTGCAGGGGGTATTTAACTCAAGTGGGAAATCTCACACAGCAGACATGACCAATTAAGGTTCTCCTTCACTCTATGGAAACATGTATGGGCAAATTCCATATCACCAAGGTACATCATCATCGCAGTCACATTACAGTATGCCAAGAGGATCTGCCCCCTGTGAAGCCATATATATTCATTTTTATGCCCATTACAACAAATGACTCATTTTCTTTCTTTTCCTTTTGGTCACACCTTTTAAATGAATGCATCAAACCCGAAAATAGGTAAAGTGCTGGGTAATCTTTTTTGAGTTTCATCCCATTCTTATGAATATTCTTATGAGATTTGTCCCATTCTTATGAGATGCCTGACTATAGAGTCTGGTGGTTAACGGTGAAGATCATAATGACATCACAAAACACGTATTTGGGGATTATGGCATTTTCAACAAATATCTAATAGGACGAAATAATGGATTGATTACATTTTTGTACTCTGAATGAATTGTATTAAGTGTATTAAAAGTCTTCACTATATATGTTATGGATATACATGGATGTTAACTGCAACTTGACTGCAATACACAGGCAGGGCGGTAATTATATTTTCCAAGCCTGTAGTTGGTTGCTTTTGTCAGAATCATGGGTCAGTTTGTTACATTGTTGCATATTGACCTCCAGTGTGGTTCATACAGAGGTCACAGGGGGGCGTTTTTAAGTGGACCAGGAATGCCCTTGAGACCTAGTGAACCATATAACACTGTGAGGTGCAACAATTGGTTTCCAAGGAGTATATTCAACCAAAACCTTTCTGCCTCTTTGAAACAACAAAGCTCAATTCTTTGCTGTCCCAAATGTCAAAAAAAAAACTTCTTTTTTTTTTTTTAAATTTTCCCTCCCAATAAAGCCTTTGAACAGAAATAGTCAACTGAATGCCTTGTGAAATGATGCAGTTTCAACCAGGGGTGATGGATGCGAGGTGAGGCGTCTCTCTACAGTGTTGTGAACTCAAGTCATGTCTGCAATCTTTAACCCCTCTACACCAAACCCATCATCGATCAAACCCAGCCATATTGCAGTCAACAAACAGAGTGGATATAAACAGAGCCCTGTGTAGGTTCTTGAGTTTTACATTTATATTCCATTTTGTCCTCCAAGGTCTCCTACCGGGCTCTTTCATCAGCAACTGCAAGCTTCAAGCAGCAGAGAGGCTGCATGGGAGGAACAGACTGAAAAAGAAAGATATTGTTTCTCCCTCCACCTTAGCCTCACTTCAATCTGCAACCTGTCTCATCTCATGGCTCATGTACACCAACGCAACATGCTTAGTACGCGAGCGCACAGCAGCTCGCACATTTCAACTGTTATTTAAAGCTTACGGCTCACAATCTGAAAAATCACGACAGGTCTAATTTCACGGTCTTTGGGTTCCCAGCATCATTTCTCATGCCAAACAATTTTGAGAGCAGCTGCACGCCTGGCACAGTGATCGGGAGAGTGGCGATGCCAAATGGCCACATGCTCGATCGGTCCGAGACGGCGACACCGCAATGATGCTTTGACACGAGGACCGGGAACAGCGGGGCGGCCGTTGTGTCAGCTGCATCCCACTGATAAATGAAGCTTAATGACTGTGCCGAGATATGGATATGATTGACAGAAGCAGAACGTCTCCATAGCTGCAGAGGCCGTTAGATAATAGACCATCTCCAGAGGTTGCAGTTGCCTCAGTCCAGGAGCTTTAATATGCTACGTGGTCGTAATATTTGCATCAACTCCTTTGTCTAAAAGTGTTCAAGTGGGTGTCAGACCAGGACACCAGCAGCACTGACCATATGCCATGGCACAAACCCAGTCCCTGGACAGCTCTCCAATAACGTCTACTTCCGAGAGTGTGAGGGGAAACAGGGCTGGAGCTAATGCATCTCGACGTTCCCCTCTTCACCCTCCATCTGCTTCTGTGTTGATAAAGAGGCTTCCAGAAAGCTCCCAATTTTCGGTCAAACAGCACTTGGGGTTGACCCGCAGCAAAAACTTCCCCCAAAGGAAAATGTAGCCTGAGAAGAAACAGCGAGACGCTGTGCATTCTTTAAAAGGTTAAATCGAGGTCACATCCAACTTAATCACAAGCAGTTGGTTTGCCGTTAAAACATATTTTTAATGGTAGGAAACAAAATAGCTAGAGAAAGTTATCATCACGTGCCCTTCCTTGTGTCTAGTTCCTAAACAGAAGCACATAAACGCCACCGCAACTTGCGTGTTCAAGAAGCCACACCCCTGTGCCTGTAGCATCAAATTGCAAATTAAAACCAAACTTATAAAAACAATGTAAATTTGAACAATCATCACTGTGAGAAAAACTACTTGAAATGGAAGAAGCCATCTTTGGGGGGGGGGGAAACAAAAATTATATGTAGAGCACTTTGATATTTTACTTTGGCCAAATTCCCTTTCACATGGAGGAGGTGGAGTTTGTCACCGGACTGCAGCCAGGCACCAGTGGGAAATAAAGATCTTCAGGATTCACATTTAAGGCTCTCTCATGATGGCCAGTTTATTCACAGTGTATGTATATGACGCGGACGCATCAACAGCAGCCAGGGGTTTAGTGGCTTCCTCAAGGACACGCCAGCAAGGTCTCACCGGGAACGAGGAGCCTTTTCATTACCAGACATCCCAGTGACTCAGAGTTGCCCCGCAGCTTATGCGAGGGCTCTTTGGGCTGAGCAGCTCGCTTTTTTTTTTTTTTTTTATTTGAACTCTAAATCAACAACATGTAAACTGAAAAAGACACATCAGCAGCTCCGGAACACTCCAGCCTGACTACAGCAAAGCTGAAAAATGGCCAGTGATTGATCCTAAATCCGATGTTTGCAACCTGGCAGGCTTATGAGAAAAAGAGCAGCACACTTGAGTCTGTCTGTCAATGAACATGCCTGATTGGAAGCGTTTTTAATTAGTTCCTTAGTGCTGACCGGCCAAGTACTCTGACACTAAAAACTGGACTGCAAGTTGTTCTGCACTTTAAGTGTTCGAGGTCTAGAAGGCGATAATATATGTTTTTAATCTTTGGAAAAAATATATAATTATATCTAGCAGTGCCATAAAGAAAAAAGAAAGAAAGGACAAGATAAACAGAACTGAAATACGGTATATTTTGGCTTGAAGATACAGCCTCCACAGCACTATTCTGGCTGACTAGATGTGTCATTCTGGTTATTAAGATGTTAGGAGACCATTTTCCCTTTTCTTTCACTGTGAAATGTCTAATAAAGCAGCCATGCTTGATAAACCAGGGAGAAGAACTGCTTTGGGGAGAAGTATTTGGAAATGTACTTTAAATGGGTATTTTTGCAGCACAGGTGCACGTGCAGCCTCTCAGGAAATGAAGCATAACTTATTTACAATCTGACCGGCCACTGAGTTGTAATTTAATGACTCCTGATGCAAAATTAACTTTACAAAAATGAAACTGTAAAAATGAAATGTGAAATTTTTCCATTTTAAACTATGCAGAAGAACAAACACAAATCACTGGTTGTCTGTTTTACCAACTCTATGATCGGGCTTGGATGAGTTCATGCAGAAAAAAAAAAACTTGGTTCAGAGCCTGGAAATGATGATTAAAGGAAAAATAATGCAGACTCTGGGTGGTTTCTTGTACTTTTCTTTGTCTGGAGTTGCAGCGTCTGCATCTGTGACCGCAGCCACCAATAACCCCTGTTATCCTGCTCAACACTCTCATTAATATTACCACTGCAATGCACTTTTTTTGGTCATTGCGAGCAAATGTGTCACAAGGCATCTAAAAATGTGTCTCAGAGGATATATTGTTTTTAGCGAAAGCTTGATTAGTAAGTGGAGAAAATTAAATCTTTTTTGATTGCTGTATTTTATTAGTAGCATCTGCGATACTCCCGCTTATACCTCTGCAGAAAGTGGCACCTCTATTATAAGAGCCACATTATTCATACAGAGCTTTTAGCTGCAGATATGCTCGATGCAGCTTTTGCCTTATTTCATACTTGAGTGAGAGTGGGAAGACACAGATTGGGGGAGGGAAAAAAAAAGGAGAGAAAGCGATGGAAAGGGACTCACGAAGCACTTAAGGAGGTGTGACAGGTCATATCACGCATACTCACCGCTATTAGCTCCGAGAGGAAACATGGCCGCTGCACATATGCTGATTAAAACAGACGACAGCTGGAGAAATGTGCACACTCGAATTCTCCCATTAGATTATTTTCCATCTTGAAAGCGCCACCTCTCAAGCTCTGCAGGCCAACTGTTATTTACGCCGGCTGATAATGCGATTTAAGCCAGCCTATGCAGCAGGTGATTGGCGCAGACGGCTACCACATGTGCTTTGATTTATCGCGCAGCAGCAGTAGTCTTGACTTTCTGTTCGTAGAGCAGACGCCTCGCATTTTAATTGCATTCTCCACAGCTGTTGTTTGTATCTTTTCATTTCTTCGCAGCGAAGGGGGTCGTTCACCGATCACAGGGTTGGCCGATCAATCTCCGACGACATCTCCTCTTCATAACGAGACACTGAAGCTCAAGTAGCTCCCAAAGTGCAGGCGACGTGTGCTCGGCTCCCAAACAAACTCAATCATCTCTAAAACTGGAGGAGAAAACATGTGCATCCAAAGCTGACCAATCACAAAACCTGCGGTCCCAGCATGCTTTTGACATTTCACATAAGTCATACCAGAGCTCACTGCATGGTTACTTCGGGTAAAATTGATATGCTCTCAGGCTAAAAATCATTCCATGAAACAAGACTTGGGAATGCAGCACTGAATACTAAATTCATGGCACCACAGGCTCACCTCATGCCTTATCTGCCTGCCTGAACAAGCATTTATGTTGTTTAGTTTGAATACTTGTAGTGCTGGGTGAGTCTCCTCCACTGCCAAGAGGTGCTCATCAGCAGCGGTGAGGGATCCGTTGCTGGTTGTGTTGTTAAACTCCAGCAAATGCGGTCCAAAATGGGTTGTGCTCGCTTCATAAATGTTGGGGAGGCTGCAGGGTGAGCATTGCCAAAGTAACAAACAGCAAAATAACTTACCTACCAAAAGAAAACAAAAGACAGACACCTCACTGATCTCAACCAAAATCAAGAGGTAAGGAGAGGTTCAAACAAAAAGGGCCTCTAACCCCTATGGCTACCTGGACTGCGTATTTACAGTATTTACAGTAAAATTGCACATGCAACCAGCTATTGTGGCAACAGGGTGTTGTCCAAGACAGACTGGGTTGGATGGGGCTGCAGCTCTGAACACCACCGTGTGGTTGGGACTCAGAGGAGAGAAAGGCCTGCATGCGACAGTCGTGTTGTAAACCAGGAGGCGTCAATCTTCCGTCCAGTCAGCCGCCACCACTTGCAAATCAGACGAGGCAGGGTAAACGGCTGCACCCTCAGGCAGGGGGGAAACAAACAAACAAACAAACAAACAATAACAATACCTTCTATCCTTGGTTTTTGCTCCAATTTAGAATTTTTGACTGTGACCTGAATAAGATTTGAACTCATTATTGATAAAATCCATGATTCTGAACATCGTTGTAAAATAGTCCATCAGCAGTTGTGCTGCTTAAATATCGGCAGATTGCTGCTTATTTATGAAAAAAAAAATCTGAAATTAAAGTCTGATGGCCAAGTCTCATGATTGCTTTGACATGGATAACATTTCCAAACTAGTAAAAAATAGCATTTCATACAGAAAATGCACATAAATGAAAAAATGCTCAATTGAATCGTCGAAGTAATGCCAAAAACTGTTTCCATCACAGGGTCTATCAAAGCATTGTTGCCATAGTGATGGAGCTACAAAAGCAAAAAAAAGGTCAGTAAAACTTTGAAAGCTCAATATTGTATAAGTATGAAATATCCCAAACAGGAAGAAAACTAATAAATTAAAGAACAAACAAATAGAGTTGGATTGGAAAACCATTATGCGTGCTGACATTTAATTAGCAGTACAAACAACTGATACTGTCATTACGGTCACAGGTTGTCAAATGTTTGTATAGTGTAACGCCAGTCATTGTATTTTACTGATGGAGTGCAACCTTTGACCTGGTGGTGGCACGGAAGTCATGGGGGGGTCATTGACGTGTAATCACACACTTGATGTTGACCAGTTGTCAAGACGTTTTGGTTTGAAACAAGCAAGTGGAGCTGTGATGAGAAACAGATTATCTGATTATATGCCGATGCTGGGTGGCATCGCCTTGGTCCCTGGATGAGAACAATCAGAATGATCTGATTAGGACACGTCAGTGACTTCCCACATAAAACGCACTTCCCCGAGTTAAGATGGAGGCGCATCCCGTTTGAAACAGTACAGAGAAAGTAGTCCATGAATCTTTGAAGGCGTACTGGAGTTCCTGAGCATTATTATCACCCCAACAGGTCTCTTAAGAACCCCCAGCTGATCTAAAACCCGGCTCCACATGAACTGACAGGAACCAGGGAGTGAGATCACATTTTCCCATTAGCTTGTGTGCATTGGCTCCCTTCCCGACCTACAGAGCCCCTTTTCCTCCCATTATTAATCTTCGCTCGCCAGTATTTTCTTTCACTCTCTGTCTCTCTCTCTCTCTCACTCTCTCTCTCTTGTACTCCTTTCTCTGTCTTTACTATCTACTTCCAATTACCCCCATTACCAGCCGGCGAGATGTTGCCAAAAGAGCATCATGATGTCTTTCTGCTTTAGGTCCTTTGAAGCAGAGGTCCTTCGAGTCTCGAAATGGCCTAATGTTGAAATACTTTGAATCACATTTTCAAGGTAATACTGTAGAAGAAAAAAACATTCCGGTGAAAAATCTGCTCCATGCAGCTGGCACGAATAGGGATTCTGACTGGTGGGTAAAAAGCTGACTGAATTTAAGGTTTGATTTTAATGCCTTAAATGTTCTTAATTGCAAAGTAAAAGCCCGTGTCTTTTGCAAAGATTATGGATACTTATAAAATGGCAGTAAAATTTGTAGTGCAGAACGGGAAATTTTAAAAAAGGATCTTAACTTCTCTGTTTTGAATTTCGATGAAAAGCTGCGATTGTAAATTCAGTTATTTGAACTGTGTTTGAGATGCAAATCAATTTGAATTTCATTGTCCTCTACTTACATTCGTATTGAAGTATTTCATTAATTTTCATTCTATTCATTTTCCCCCTTTCTTTCTAATTATCTCTCTCATTTTAATGAGGTTATGTCCCATGCTCTTACAGAGCCTTGTGGGTTTTTTGTACTTATTTGTATAAAGTGGATTTAAAAAAAAAACGTCCCCTTTCAAAGGAGGGTAAAACCCTGTATGTGCTCCAAAGTGGTTCAAGAACAGCTTTCTGCTTATTTGGGTGTGTCTGCGATAGGAGAAATAGGGTAATTGTACATGAATAGTAAAAGGCTGAAAAGGAGCTTGCACCTGTTCATGCCTCAGTAGATAATATTCTAAATAGCACAGTTTAGAATGGGGGGGAAAAAAAAACACAACTCCTATGATAACTCATACATAATTAACGTGATTATCCTGGTAAACCAGGAGCCAGCATGTACTCCTGAGATGAGCTGAAAATACACAAAAATCTTCTCACTCTCTTCTGGCAGTCACTGTGAATTGTTGCAACTGAATTATGTTTCAATTTGTTTTCCATTAAGTGGTGAGTAAGCGGGCGCGCTTGCCTCATTATTTCTTCCCTGTCCGTCCGTGAATCATTCTCACAAGATGAAGAAATCAGGGGTGCATATTGGCGAGCTTTGGCGGCGTGTCCAGCCCTCGGGCCACTGACGGCGGTCTGTTGCGCCCCCCCTCCTACCAGGACGCCACAAGACACGGAGACGGTCTTTGAACAGACGTAATGATGTGCTGCAGGTGGCAGATGTAACCCAGAGCAAACCCTACTGTCCAGCTGGCATTTGTCTCCGCCCCGCCGCCCTCGCCCCTCTCTGATTGGCGGGAGGGCCGATAAGGCAGCCTCAGCAGAAACTAATCTCGCCCACCCAAAGCAGGCCAATCACAAACTGCTGCTGTCATGAGAACTTGTGATGCTCCGTGAAATCATTGAACTAATTTACGGTCATGCTTGCAGTGTAAATGAATGCAAAGAGAGCTTCTTTCATTTTCTTCTACTTGGGTTCGAATCTGCAGTTAAAAACAGACTTTGGCCTCTGACTTTCCCCCAGATCCGTCTGAGCAACAGAACCGCTGGACGTGATTGCAACTGATCAGACTCGCATTTGTCTTGCTGACTGAAAATCCGTAATCAACACATTTCTCATATTACACTGATCTCGCAGTTGTAGGTAATAATGCAGCAGGACCGCCTGCTGTTTTTGAAGAAGCGCGGCATTATTAAGCTCCTGGAAATAACGATGTTTGAATGTTGTGAATCTTAAACATTCGCATCAAACTGGAGAGGATGAAGCAAGAGATATTTGCCTTTGGTTTCAAAGTACATCAGTATTATTGCCAATAATACTATGTAAGTATTATTGTTGGCAGAAGTTACTTCTGAGATGAGATTCTTGCAGTTGTATACGATAAAAGAGACAGATATGAACAAACATTAGCGAGCGTGATTGTTATCATCAATTAATCATCAATTAGTTAAATTTATGACCGGTGTACTCATACTTACTACATTATTACACGGTCCCTCATCCATTTATGTTAGATTCACTCATATCACCAGGGTTTTTTTCCCCCCACTCTATTATATCTCCTCTGTTGTTGTTTTTTTTTTTAACTTCTTCAACCATAGTTTGCTGGGAGGCCGAGACAGTTGCTAATAATAAATCAAGAGCAGCTCCAGAACTATCAGGTCTGGTCTCTATGGAGACTTCAGGGGATGTATCTACACTGTCGGCGTCACTGTGACTGTTGCCATGCCGGAATAAACTGCGATAAACCTCATACATATTCTGGATTAGACAATTAATCATTTCGGCAAAAGATCTCATGCTAAGGGATCCCGCTGAATCCCAAGCCCCTACAGAAATAGATAGAAATTCCATAAAGCACATACACAAGATTCTACAAAGGCTCTGGAGAGGAGACATTTAGCTTGTGCACTATCAGATTCTACCACTGTGCGCAGTGGTACATCAAAAAAGAGAAACCTACAGTAAATTGGATTGGTCATGGAGCTTCTAAGTGAAGTGTTCCTGCAACACTCAGTAATGACTTCATAAGAGAGAAGGATCCATCACCAAATTAGCTCCAACGATAGGCTGCTTGGAAGAAGCTGTTGATAAATGTGATATAAACTTTCTCCCGTTGACCTTTCTGAATCAGTATGACCTCTTACTCTGGACAACAACATTTTCTTTTTTACCTCTCTACTATTTGGTAATAGCCAAAAGTGGGTTCCAGTTATACAGTATGTGCTGAAAACACATTGAGTGGCTTTTTATTATAAATTTCCCATGATGCAGTGCATGAATAGTAGCAGTTTTTTGTGTGCAGTGAAAAGCTGCCACTAAAGAATGAATCGCTCAAAAATGCTAGAAATGCCAGTGACCATGGTGACTGGATGAATGTGTAGCAGGTAAACTTGAGGGTACACTGAATTGTTTCAGCATATCATGGCAGACATGAAATACAACATTCATAACTATGTTGACATTTCTATGTTGTATAACCAACCAAAATTAAGAATGGTGTATTCATGAGCTTAGAATGAGATCTGTTTATCTACATAAGGAGCAGGTCCTCTTCCAAGGATGCTGCAAAATTGCATCTGCAGTCGCTCAATAGTGACGAAATTAGCTAATACTAGTAAAGTGATGCAGCACCATGTATGAACAAGCTAGTAATGTTGCATTACTTCCTCATTCAGCTATTCTTGTTGCTCCACGGCCTCACAGAGCAAGTCCATGGACACATCCACCAGCTGAGTGCGTCTTGGCAACCACAACAACAGCGAACACAGAAATTATGAGGAGGATAGAGTAGAATTTTCAACAGAAAAAATGAATAAGAGGAGATATCTAGAATGCAATAGAAGACCTAGTGAGCAATTGGAGGGACCCCCATTAGCATGACACATGGGGCAGAATATAGCCCGAGGACAGTATCCGGCCCCATGAGCCGTATTTATCCAGCCCGTGACATGCTCAGGAGGAAAAAAAATAATAATCTGAGTCTGTCCAACTCAAGCAGAGGATGCCTTCTACATTTTGACTGGAAAGTGAAAATGAAACCACAGAGTTCCCGATGGTTGTTCACCTGACTGACATCCGGTGTGACCCTGAACTCAAGCCAGTTTTTAATTGCATCCACTCTGGACAGCTTCTATGACTCACTGACGTTAACATTGGACGTTGTAGGAGACTCAGCTCATGTTCTAATGTCGAAATACTGAGTTACTGTTGTTTACACACAGTTGTTGTTTTGTTGTTCTTCTTCTTCTTGTGTTTTTTTTTTTTAATTATGACTGTGTGTAGCCTGTGTTGTCTGCCTGCAGTCACGCAAACTCAAAACCTCAGTTGGAGGTGAACATATTCCGTGGATACTGACATTAGCGTCTGTCACCGGCACATCTTAAAGCTTCTCTCCTGTGAACACACAGGTTTTTAATCTTGTTAACATCCACATGCTGATGGGGACAAGACAGGGA
>CAAKHG010006451.1:6131-17483 GCA_901007715.1 Dactylopterus volitans
CCTTGGTTAAAAAAAAAAAAAAAAAAAAAAAAGGGGAGGAAAAAATCAGTACAATAAACCTTCTAGTACAATTTGCCAAATCAAGGCCATCTGTTAATATCACAGCTATGTAAATAAGTATCTCTGTATTTTTTTTTCCTTGCAAGTTGTGTGATCCATTGCTCCTTTGTGCGTGCGTGTGTGCGTGCGTGTGTGTGTGTGTGTGTGTGTGTGTGTGTGTGCGTGGGTGGGTGCGTGTGTGTGTGTGTGTGTGCGCGCGCGCGTTTTATCTCCTTCTCCACGTCCTTAATCATGAGGGCGCCAGTGGAAATTATTAATGAAAGCTTGGGCAGGTTTTTGGGGGCAAATTTACAAGGCTCATTTAGCCACCAGGCATTTGTAGAGCAACCAAGATCATATCAGTAAGTCAGTAA
The DNA here is from genome assembly GCA_901007715.1 of Dactylopterus volitans. NCBI lineage: Eukaryota > Metazoa > Chordata > Actinopteri > Syngnathiformes > Dactylopteridae > Dactylopterus > Dactylopterus volitans. Next base: position 6,545 of record CAAKHG010006451.1, read on the forward strand.
ATTTGGGTCGCATCCAGAGTAAATCCATGGACATTTTTTTTTGAATGTCCAACTTGTAGCGGGATTTTGCAAAAACTACCAGGCCAAATTTCACTGAATTTTGCATCTAACACGGCAGAACAGCGTTTTGGCAGCAGCCAGCAGTTCCGTTCTTGTTGCTTTTGTTGCCTTTTGTGTCGCTTGCTTTTCATTTGACAAGCACATTTCGAAAATTGTTTTTCCAATGAGCCGAAATCCAAACTTAAAATCTAAAAAAATGTGGTAGCATCCCTCCAAGGAGCGGTGATCTGAACGTCTGTGTGACGCACGCGATGTCTTTGAAAATGTCACGTTTGTAAAGGTATATTCAGCCTACGTGGGAACTTCTTGAATGGAGTTCCCCAGGTGTTTCAGTGTAAAATGAGAATAACGGTGTGCTGCATCGAATTTTATTGTATTGTGTCACAAGTTTCAACAACAAGACCTGAAGAACAACTCCGCGTCCTGGGAATTGCAGCCATAGTGAGGTGTTCCGCACCTCACGGTTCACCTGTGAGACAACAGTAAGTGCCAATGCAAAAAAAAAAAGAAAAAATATAAAATAGCGTGAGCTTAGTGGTGTAGCGTAGCATGATGGAAAGCGGAGGTGTTCAGGGTGAGTTCAGAGTGTTGTTGGGCTCAACATGCAGGAGATCTAAGTTCTTGTGCCATCAGGCGTGCCTGAGTTCTCCTTTTTATTAACGGCAAACACGACTATTCCCTTTTAACTTGACCGCAACCTTTACTCACCTCCAGTTTAACCGTCATAACCACACCACCGTCCTAACCAAACGCCTGCGCCGCTGTAGCTGCCGCCTGCATATGTTTTTAGACCGTGAAAGAGCGCAAAAAAACATTGGTTTGGAATGAAATTGGCAGTTTTTTTTGGTTTTTTGTTTGTTTTGTTTTGTTTTCTTTCAAGAATCCAGGTTGGCATCATCTGGCAAAAGAGAGAACTCAGTAATTTTAATAACCGGAGTGGAGTTTGTTTGAAGAGGATAGATGCTGAAGAGGTTCAGAAGAATTAGAAATTGTTTGGTTTTGCTTGCTTTATTCAGCTGCAGAAAGGTCACGCTAGCGACATCAAAGACTCAATAGACATTCAAATGTTTAAAAAACAAACAAACACCCTTTTCATCTATTATTTTGTGGCAACCATGTATCATAAACCATTTGGAATCTAATAAATCCCCTTACTCGTAGATCTGTTCACAAATAGGGTGGGGATTATATGTGTTTCTTCTTATTATTTAAAGGCTTTTACGGGGATCCAAAACAATACCACCCTTGTGTTTTCTTTCTTCAACAGGGCCGTTTCCCATTTCAGTGCTCGGCGATTGCCAGATATAAAGTTTGCGACAGATTCTGAGCGATCCGTGTGTAATCACATTTGTCATTCTTTTGGTGGGAACACTGTGTCGAACATAGTTTGTACCCGATTTGTTTCATTACAAATGCAACGGCGTGCGACACTCGGAGCGAAACAACAGTCCGGGGGGTTTGGGGATGGGGGGGGCGCTGACCCTCCTGGATGTAAAGAGCCTGTCGTCGTCTCACATATCCTTCACATCCATCCTTTTAGTAATACGCCTCCTCTCACTCCCGTATATTTGAATATTTTATTCAAGACAGATGGAATCCTAATCTTAGCTCCAAGCTGTGGCGTTTTTGTCACCAGTCCATTTTCCAATCAGGCAGCCTCCATCTCCTCCTCCATTTCTCCTGTCTTGCTGTTTTGTCCTCCCTCTGGCTCTGCCACCCATCACTCACTCACTCGCTCGCTCCCTCAACTTACTTTCCTGCCCTCTTTTATTCCTGGTGACATACTTTGCTGAGGTGTGCCCCTTTGAGATGGTTTAATATTTCATCCTGACTCTCATTTATTATGTTAATAGTCACGAACATCAATTACTTTCACACCTTGACGTAAAATTAACTTAACGGACCGGGCAGGGGAGGGTTAAGCGATTATTCGTGCGGCTGAAGAAGGATGACTTCGTTGTGAGACGGAGTTTTGAGCGAAAACATTGTCATATGACTCGGCATGACTAAACATTATTACTGATTGCAAAAGCAAGAGGATATTAAAAAAAAAAGGAAAAATGAACAGGTATAAATTATACTCCATTTGATAATTGCTCATCATGTCTGAGCTGCGTGGCAGAGTGATTATATTTTACCACTGCGGTTTCGCATCTGCACGTCTTCCCCCACAAGTCTTCGCTGCTAAGTCCCCAATGAATAATGAATGTGGGAAGCTGTGGACAAGGAGGACGTGTCCTGAAGCAAGTTGGTTACTTTGCGGATACCAAAGGCCGAGTCGGTCAATAGGGAGCATCAATCAAAGTACCCAAACTCAACAGGTTGAAGCGCCTGTCAATATGCTGCATGTGGTGTCATTTTCTTTCAGTATTCATTATCGCTGCTATGCAATGGTCTGGCTGAATGCTGATTGGCCAGCAACTGTGCATTAAAACGTTGTCATGCGCACGCGGTTCGGCTCAAGTTTGATCGCTTTAGATTCCGCCAACTTGCAACCATGGCAACATCAATAGGCACAGCTGTCAGAGCTTTATTATCCACTGAGCTGTGTTAGCAACTTGATAAACTAAAGAAAAAAAGGGAACGCCGATGGCCAAGTTCAACACTTCTTTCAGTCTGTTTGCGTAGAAGAATATCTTTCGAAGATCGGAACTTAACAGAAGGGGAAAAGAAAGGAAAGAGGCTGAGAGGAAAATGGCAGCGGGAACTTAAAATCATGGGGAAAGAGAAGGAGGAAATGAAAGACGGACCCTTTATTCATGGAAACGAGTTTTGGCAGTTCAGTCATAACCTTCTCTTAACTCAACACTGTTGGGATTTACAGTCTATTGTGACTAATGGGCTTGTAACAGGCACCAGAATTATTCCCCGTCACGACAATGATGAGCTTCAAAACTTCTTTTTCATGTGCAAAAACTTTGCAAACAGTTGAATTTTATGTTGTCGAATGACCAGTGCGTCAGCGGGGTGATCAGCGCCTGGCGGTGCATTCAGCAGCTTCAAGGCTTTGCATCGGGTGGTTCCTCACCACCACAGCGCGCTTTCAAACAGGCTGAATTACCCCTTACATTTTTAACATATTTCCATGCTAGCGTTCAACTTTAAGTACTCTTCTCTTATTCCATTAAAACATTTATTTATCAAAAAAAACTCCCGACTCAAATGGAACTAAATATTTTAGCCTAATTTGAGACCAAGAGTGAGCGAGTGAAATGTATGCACAAAACGACAGGGCCAATCATTAAAGAATGCAGCTTTGCAGGCATCTTGTCTGATGTAATTAATCAAAGTAATAAATCCAGACAAGAAACGCGTTATTTGCACATTCACTTTTGACTCGTCCACAATTTCACTGACGACGCCAGCGAAAAAAAGCACCGCACACAATCTAGAAAACTTCCGTTTTTTTTTGTTTTGTTTTTTTATCCTGGTTTATTTGACAGGTCCCTGGCAGAGGACTGGCACCGTAACAGACTGTTCTACAGAAAGTGTTTCTAATAGTTTGTACTCAGCCATTAACATCCTGACACACAGCAATATCTTGCTCCTGTTCGCAGGCCACTGCCCAGCAGATGCCAGTAAAGTGCAGTCCAAACCCATGAGGCTATGAACTGTCAGACAGTATGCAAAAGCACTGCGGCCGTGCTCAATGTCGTCAGGTCGAGTCAGTTTTATTTGTATAGCCCACAAATCAGAACCTGCACAGGGAATGACACCCTCCGTCCTTAGACCCTTCATCCATGTGAGGAAAAACTCTGCTAAACATGGGAAATCAAGGAATAAGGCACATAACCATGACAGGTTTTCATGGATCAAGTGTTGTGAGATGCTAATTATCACACTAAAGCGGGCAGCATGGCTCAGGAGGAAGCGTCGTTGTCTAGTGATCGAGGGTTGCTGGTTTTAAACCTAAATACTAAAAGTGTTACAATACCCCGAAGTTACGGTTCGGTACAGTAAGTCCCAAATACATAAATCTACTGCAGCTTTCATTTATTTCGAACAGACAGTTTTGCAGGTTACAGTTTGTTCCACCCGCTGTCATCTAGAACTCCCCAAGACATGGATCCACAGCCCGGGTGGTGGCACCGTCCCGTGCCGGGGTATCGCTGGTGGCGTGCGGCGGCGGTGTCCCGCCCAGGTGGGGGTGGCTGTCTGGGATGGCTCGGGTGTCCCCAGCGGGCCCGTCGCCGGAGGCCTCACCAATTCATTTTAATATGAATTCATTTATTTTTTTTGCTGTTATTATTTTGTTTGGCCGCCATACCCGCCGGGTCCGTCAACTGGGCTCCGTGCTTGGGGGGCTCCCTCCATGGCCCCCCGCACTGTCCCCTCAGGTTGGGTGATCTCATGGGGGCTATTGCCTCCCTGGGCTGGCGGGTCCCTTGTTCGGGGTCAGGGCGGGCCTCGAGTGGGCGGGGCCTAGGGGCTTGTGCTTGGGAGTGTAGAACCCTGGCTGAGCTGGGATTGTGGACCTGTCTCTGGCCGGGGGCCCCTCTGTGCCCCCTTTTTTCCCATTCGTTGTATGACTGAATGTAACCTGCCATGATACCGAGATGGTTTGGCATGAATACACGTACAGTTCTCCCAGGAGGCCTCTGTGGCCCTCTGCTGGCCCTCCGTGGGGGAGGTGGCATGGCGGCCCCCGGGGTCTGTGGCCTTGGGTTCTGCTTGCTCTGTGGGGGCCGCGTGGTGCTTTGGGCGATGGGGCCTTTGTTGCTACGGGGCGGCTGCGCCCCCTCACTTCAACTCTGAATCTTTCCAAATGACAAACATTCACAGATGACACACGCCCACTCGCTCGCTCACTTGTTCTCTCGCTCGCCCGTGCACTCACTCACTCACTCACTCACTCACTCACTCACTCACTCACTCACTCACTCACTCACTCACTCACATAAACACACACACACATATACATACAATAAGGGCTGGACTGTAAGCGTTACAATATAGATGTCCCCCACACACCGCTGCTCCCTGCTCCTGCCCATGGTTTCCATTACTGCTGCTGTTGTTGTCTTTGTTGTTGTCGTCGTTGTGTCTCCCCCTCTTTTCCCCTTCAACGACCCCGCAAGGTCCTGCCCAGAATCCCTGAATCCACATTTTTTTCCCCCCTAATAATAAAGGAATGCACATCATACAACAGACTCTTCTTCTCAACAACAAAAAAATGGTCAGGCGGCATCATATTTTGAAGCTCTAGTAGCTTAAAATCGCTGCTATATTTACTTCACATCATCTGTATTAATACCTCATTAACGTATGTTACCAGCTTCCCATGACTTTCTATAGGTCATGTCAGATATTTACTTATATTTACTCATCTACAATGACGGTGCTGACGATGACGGTGGACCGGTGGCGACGGCGGCGAAGGCGACGATGAAGAACTTGTGATGCCCTTTCTCTCCCTTCCTCTCTCCTGACCAGCAGCTGCAGAGGAACCTCTCCCTCCAGTCTGCACTTTCCTCAGATCGTCATGGATCATCACTCATCTAGGTTTCACATTCCACATATGACTGGCTGTTACTAATTTCCTTTACATGGCCTGTTCTCGTCCAGAGGTCACCACGACGGAGATGGAGTCAAGAGGTGCAATGCGGTGACACCTCAAGCCACACAGTTACTCTCATCGTGCATCTTCTTTATCTTTCAGAAATTCTGTCATTAATATCTGTAAATTCATTGGCTCTAATTCCTATATGTGCAACTTTAATTGATCTCTCCTCTGTGGCTCCGACTGAAAAATCCTTCCTTCTTTCCCGTGTTAGAAAAGTTGTTTGTCACTCAAATAAAAAAAAGCTCACTTAGGCAATGGGATTTGTGATTCTGGGCTATAAAAATAAAACTGACTTAAAAAAAGAAAGAAAAAAAAACAGAACCCAAGATGGTTGGTGCAGCCCGTGCTGTGTTAAAAAGTAGACAGTGAACACAACATTCATCACATTTTTAAAAGGCAAGAGGCACAATCAGCTACAAAAATGAAGAGCGTGTCTCATTTTATAAAAGTACAAAATAGATTGATAAAAAAAAAAAGAAGCAACTTTTGCATTCATATGGGTTCCATTCGTTCCACTTAAACTCGGGTATATTTAAACATTTAAAGCTTAACATGCCCTCATATAACTCAGTCACCGCTCGTGTCTGATAGTAGGTGGCAGGGACCACCGTCTGGCTAATGTGCGCACAGACTGGAACACTTCAACACGCGCACTTTTAATCATAACTTGAGGCGGGGTTATCCACCACTGCATATGGGCAGTCTGTTACTGCATGTGGGCCATCGACCACTGCACATGCACGCATACCCGTGCATGTGTACATGCCAGTCATCATAAGGCTTTCTTTTGCTGAGCGCCGGTGATCAGCGCATCTCAGTGATGCTGCTCAGTGAAGATTCATGTATGCGCAACGTTGAATACGCGTGTGCATGCGGGTGGAGCATCCTGTGGAGCGTTCTGTCCGTCCTCTGTGTTCATTATGTGCGTATTCCGGTCCGGTTTGAGAGACTGCAGACGCGTACCCACAAATGGAAAAATGGAGCAGTACCACTGGGGGGGGCAGTGTTGCGCGGTGTGGCTCACGTGCATCGGCGAAAGGAGGAAAAAAGAGATGACAGAGAGGTGCGGATGTGAGGCCGCGTGAGTGTGCACGGAATTCTAAGCACATCGTGTTTCCTCTCCAGCGCAGAGGAACAGAGAATTCCTGCTAAAAAGTCGGGAGGAGCTTGGATGCGAGTTGGAAGGCGGTGAAGTGGGGGTCCGTGTGGGAGCGATTTGTTGAATTCTGCTCGGATACATTGCTCAACAACCATGCCAACCTAAAGCATGCATGGGAGTATGCGCGCAGTGGCGTTTGACAGCCTCTGAAGCGGGTGTACCTATTACACATGGCCTCCACCTGTGGAACAGCCTGCTGGAGACCCTCAGGACTGCAGAGACCGCTGATGATTTTAAAAGAAGGTTGAAGACACACCTTTTTAATCAGGCTTTTAACTAACCTTATGAATTCTTCTTACGTTCTTATCAGGTTTTATTTTATGCTGTTGCCTTTTATCTTTGTAGAGGTTACTTTTAGGTATTTATTTAATCGATTTATTTTACTCTTTTAACTGCTCATTCTATTCTACTTATTTTATGTGAGGCTTTTTATCCTATCTTATCCTCTGAAGCTTTCAGTTTTTTTTAACTCCGATATTTCCTAAGGGGGGGTCCTCCACACTGGGAGCTGTGTTGGGCCTGCTGCTGGGAGTGCTGTCTTGGATCCTTTCAGCCTGGCTGGTTCGGGGGCTCCCTACCTTGGGGTGGGGGCTTGCCCGCCTGTCGGGGGGGGGGTGCCGGTGCCCAAAGATGTCGCTTCCCTTGATCCTCAGTGCCTTGCCATGTCTCCCCACTGTCAGTGGTGAGAATGTGTGCGTATGCGTGTGTGTGTGTGGTTGTGTGTATACATGGAATGTGGGAAGGGCGGGTTCTATCTGTTTTTATTTTCCTTTGCATTGCTTTTAACTGTTGCAAAGCACTCGTTGCATTTTAGATATATGAAAAGTGCTTAACAAAGAAAGTGATGGATTTGATTTAATATGCATCGTGATCATAAATGGGCCTTAAAACACGTTACCACGTTCAGCGTTTTCTCGCTGACGAAACACACACCTAGCAAATAAGACCCTCACATTCCCCTCTTCTGCATTTCACAAGGAACCCAAAATGTTCCTACACAGCTGGTTAAAAAGCAGCACTGGAACTGAGTGTGGTTACTGGCATGTACAACTGACCTTTTCTCCCATTCATTGTATGACTGAATGTAACCAGCCATGATGCCGAGATGGTTTGGCATGAATACACGTACAGCTACACTCCCAGTATATAAATGCATGACGACTCCATCTTGATCACTCCCTGGTGGCTGGCTGCACAGCAAAAGCAATAAATCTTGCCTAAACAATTTTAATGGATGGGAACTGGGCCAAAAAAAAAAAAAAAAAAGAAGACAGCACTTGTCATTAGTTCTCATCACATTTTTAATGCGATATTTCATGCTACGAAAGCAGGTGTGCACATCATGATCACCAGCCGCTCTGAGTGAGACACCAGAAGTCAATAGAGGCATAAAGCGACTTCTGTTGAGGGTACACAAAAAAGGCGGGAGTCTGTCAACAGCGCACCATGGCAACATGGCAACATGGCACATATATTCATATTATATTTGGTTTATAGTGGATTGTTGGAACCTTGCCTGGCAGCATCCGCCATTAGCTTATGAATGTGTGTGTGTGTGTGTGTGTGTGTGTGTGTCACCTCTTGGCACGCACACACACACACACACACACACACGCCGCGCGCGCGTGCGCGCACACGGACAGAGCGGACAACCGTATGAGCATGGTGATAATTGCTGAATCTGACATTAAGTGTATTTGATTGGAATCTCGTGACTTACTCCTCCTTCAATAAAGGAGTCAGTCAACGATAATTGCGCCTGTGATTTGATTTCAAGCTGCGCGAGCCGCAGTCGCTTAGAGGCCGTCTACCTCGCTGAGAAGTGATCAACCTGTTGCCTTTAGCCAACGTCTGCGAGAAATATATTACTTTCCCTGGGACTGCTTCTCAATAAAAGTCCTCCTGCGTTTTATCATCTGAACGCCTTTGGTGTGACGCAGAGGCAGCAGGATAAGTTGAGTCATTACATTAATTAATTTTGCTCTGATGCACTAAACAGAGAGACCGGCGGCAATGTAGAATGTAAATAGTGGCATTAGATTGGACACGTGAATGTTTTCTTTTGACACAGATTGCCACAAGAATTTCAGCGAGGATATGACGCACTGATCTACTGTAGATTATAGCAAGAAGATATTATAATCTATAAATCTATAATCTATAAACAGAGCACTTCTGGAAAACAAAAAAAACAAACAAAAACTTGGACCATAAATATCACCAAAAACAGTCCCAGACTGCGCATGTATCACATAAACGCATGAGGCCAATAGATGGACCCACGGTAATTAGGTAAATGTTTACTGATTAGTTACCGATCATGTGCACACAGTCATTAACTAAAGAAAAAGATCAATAACAACTTTTCAAATGTAATTAAAATATGATTATATTGACCTATTTTCGTTTTGTCCTTCTATGCAAATGCTCCTCATTTTCAGTCAAGTGAGAGAGGCTTTGCAGATTGTATGTTTGTGTGTGTGTTTGTGTGTGTTTGTGTGTGTGCGCACGCGCGCGCGTGTGCACGCATGTGTGAAAATCAAAACTTTTCTCATCAATCCTTATCAGCCACTCACCAGTAGCAGATAAGGGTTTGTTTACCTGGCTCTTGAATTGTTCATCTCCCTGATGAGCATTTTTTACTCGCTACAATTAATTATCGCTGCTAAATTTAGCAGCAGCCAAACAATTACTGCTTTCATTTGCTAATTGAACACAGTTTCATCTATCTTTCTGATGGGATGGACGCTGATTTGATGCAAAGTTCCTCACCTTGTACCAACAAAGGTCCCGACGGCTCTCTGAGGAGCATCGAAATGAGCTGATAGATTTTGAACCGAGTTCCATTATTTAATACACATGTCTCACAAAGGTGAACCAGGGGCGCCACGATGCATATTAATCCCTTAAGTAACAGCCTGTTTTGAAGTTTGCAGTGTGCCTGTATGTCAGCAAGCGTGCTCGACGGTGTGTTGTGTGTACGCCGGCGTGCACGCGTGTGTGACTGTGTGTCCCTCCGCGTTGTCAGATCCTGTTAATTGCTGCCTTCCTGCTGCTTTAAAAAGTTGTGACTAGCTCACCCCCAACTGTCACTCCGCTTTCATTATTTACCCATTCAAATGAGAGAAAAATGTTCACGTCAACATTAATGACTCCACGAGAGAGAGGAATGAAAAAAAGAAAAGAAAACAAAAACCCTGAAAAAGACAGACTAAACTAATCCAAGCAATTGACTCACCTCACCGTTGCAGAGAATTTAGTGCCGACATATTGCAGTAGGTGCAGCAGCGTCCGTGACATCACCCCCTTTGTTTAATTTCAAGGCATTTCAGATTATTTTGAATGGATTTTTGCATCAGGATGTTGTGATCCCGCCGCCCCCATATCTCAGATTGTCAAGAAACTATGTGAAACTATCAATAATAATTAATCTAGAGGCACTCTGCAAAGAAACAAGTCATATAATATGATTAAATGATTGTATCCATTGCAAAGTAAATATATCCTTGCCACTGGCATATTACACATTTGTATTGAAGACCCCTCACGGCAGCTCTGGCGAATCACTGGCAGTAACATTATAGCATTGACTTCATGCGCGATAAATTTCCACTGGGTGCATAAAAACCGACCAAAATGTTTTACGGTAACAAGCTAGTTGGGCGCTCAATGGAGCGCCGACCTCCACCAAGTCCAATCTAACAAACAAAAAAAAACAAAAACAAAAAACAAGAAACATTTTCTTTATCTATATTAAACATATCTTCCCCAAAATGTCAGGATTTTTCCTTGGCCTAAGGTCCCCTCCACCAAATTTCTGCTAATTTCTTGTAGAATGACACCTCCTAAAACGAGGAGCATGCGAGTTATGAAATAATGTCACATGAAAGTTATGTTGGCATTAAAGCTGCATTTTACTGGGTGGTAAGTTATAACAATGAGATGCTCTTCTACAGTTTTTGAGGGAACTTTAGTGAATAACTATGGGATATAAGTGATGACAAAATATGCCCTATCTCACGATGATAAGCCAAGGATAAATTCTAGATAATAATGCAGATATCATCAGTTTTTTCGTTGCATTTGCGCCAGTGACAAACCAACACACATGGGGGAAAAACACATTCTTCTTGGTGTCCTTTGTTTTAATTATAAAT
>CAAKHG010006452.1:1054-16431 GCA_901007715.1 Dactylopterus volitans
TAAAGGAGGATAATCAGATATCACCTCTCCACCACTCTTTTCCGCCCCCTCTTTCACCTGTTATCCTCCTTTAAACCAATAAACCAGCTGGGTCATGTGTTTAAAATACACTAAGTCATTCACGAAATTTTGGGGATTTGTACATTTGAAATTGGAAATACGAGAAAGTCAAAAAGAGCATACAGGCTGCCATGATTTCAGTGTTGATAATTAGCCCGCATCTCCTCTCATATCCTAACACTAATGATTGCTTCCTCTCTGTGCGACAGAAAGGTTGGGGATGCATTTTTAAGCAGGCTGATGCCATCAATAATTCACACACAGCATCCACAGACAATATGAGTGATTCTCTGTGCCATGATTTCTGCATTTCTCTCAAGTATGCCTGCTTTTATTTATTCACAGATTTAAAAAAAAAAAACAACAAAAAAAAAAACACAAAACTCTGATGGAGCACTTGAGAAAAGAGATCCACTACCCTCGAAATTGACGTTGCATCCGTGTGTGCGCGCTTCAGCGCACACTCAACAGAGATACATCTGGATATCACAAAGCATTACACAGCTACCAGAGCCACACGATGAGAGCAGAACAATGTCCTTCCTTTCTGCTGTTTTAACCTCCGTTCAGCTGGGAAAGACTTTTATAGCTGATGAGCCAGAAAGCAAAGGCAGCTGCCTGTAGAGAAGTGTCAGCAAAAGTGTCCACACTGCCACTGTAACTCCCACACATCTCCCAGGCTGTTTGACAACAGTCTAAATGATGGCTAAGCAAGTGGTGATACTCTGAAAAATGATCGCGGCATCATTTCTGAATATGCCCGAATATATGTCTGTGTGTGTGCGCGTGTGCGTGCGTGTGTGAGAAAGAGAGCGAGAGAGAGAGAGAAAGTGTGTATGTGAGGTAGAAACGTGTGTTTGAATGACTCATTTGTGCCGGTTCTCATGCACATGCACTAATGAGGGACAACTCGTCTGTGTTGGAACAAGAGCTGCAGCGCGCTTTGGAGACAAGTCGCTAATCACTGACTCACGGAGGAAAGACCAAAGTGTGCGCAAACTCACACAAACACACACACACGCACAAATTTCCTCAGTAATGATGACACTCCTCTCAAGCAGAACCACTCAGGTCATGAACAGTCCTTTTGTCTTTTGTCTCACGTTTGCATTGCAGGAATATGACTCAGACGTTTACCAACACATGCTTGGCACTCAGGTATTTCTGTGGCATTTGCGTGCCGTTATGTGACTTTTAACATGTATGGAAGAAAAACAAACATTTATAGTTCAGTATGTGACAGTAATCAGCTCTCGAAGTTTAAAAAAAAAAAAATTACAAACATAAATACATGAGGATCACTCCGGTTGTGGGGCAGAGAAGCCCTCAAAGGTTGGAGAAATGTGCTAAATCTATGTTTTATCAGACTAACAGGGAGCGAGACACTGAGGATGATTTATATATGCAGAGCATATGGTCGCTTCGGTGTCCAACAGCCAAACAGATGGACCAGCAAAGCAAAAAAGAAAGGGAATGTGGGGTCATCTATCTTTTATTTAGAAGCCCTCCACTTCAGATCATTGATCTGCTACTACAGCTTATTTCATGCAATTTTAATAATCGGCTGATAGCATTTCAACACCGCCTCTGTGTGTGATTTGACAGGAGACAGACCATTGTGTCCTCATTTACAAAACTTTTTTCTGAAAACATAATTCAGAAAAAAAAAAACTTTCTGTCCATGCACAAACGTACACCATCTTCAGTATATCTATGTTGTTTTTCGGGTTTTTTATTTTCAAATACACTCATCTAGCTCCCAAAACAACTTCTACAGCTTTGTCTCTAAGTGATCGTTCAAATCCAAAATGGCCGATGTCTTACCACTCTGAAAGTCTCCAAGACTCCTTTAGGAATCGCTTCCCTTGAGGTGTCCTAACTTCCGAATCCTCCTTGTAGAAAAACCCCCTCGATCCTTCAGAGATAAAGTTTAAACAGAAAAGTGTAAAGTCGCTAAATTTCACAATCAAATGAGGAAAGAAAGGGAAAGTAAAAACAGGTGATTGGAGGAAGAGAGAAATGGTCGCTTAGAGAAGATGGCTGGCACCAGGAGTCAGAAGCCACAGGTGGGCAAGACATCCCTCCGCCAGTGGGGGCGTGGGGAGGACAGGGCATGACGCAGCCTCTGTGTGTGTGTGTGTGTAATACTGTCAGTCTCTATTAAAACACATGTGCAGGTCCGGAAGACGTGCTGTGCCGAGGACTAAGATCCAGATATTCCACGATCACCTGTACACCGCCTCAACACCAGAACCACATCAAGTGACTGCTACAATCACAGGTATTTTCACAGTGTAAATCTCTCAGTTGCTCTCTGATTAGGTTTGTGATGTATTTAAAAGTGTGACAAACCTCTTGCGCCTCTGAGCCTGTAAAGTCAGGGGGGGATAAAAGAAGAAGGAGAAGAAGAAGAAGAGGATGGTGATGCTCTCATCTGGCTGCCGCACTGGTGAAATAAGCTCTTCAATGTTACGGCAGCTGTCTTTTGTGCTTCCTCATTGGCTGCCGTGTGAGTTTCCTGCAATAAATTGGCAAGGCCTGTGAGATGAAGATGACAGGAGACTGATAGTTTAAAAAAGAAGAGGAAGAAGAAGAAGACGAAGAAGAAGAAGAAGAGAGGTGTGTGAGAACTGGCCTGTTCTTGCAGATCTGGCTGCCGTCCGGGCCTGATGAGCATCTGGCAGGTGGAACGAGATCAACGAGAGCACCTGAATCGCAGTTACTCTTGAGGGGGCTACTGGGTAGAAGGCTCGGTGTGTGTGTTAGTGTGCGTGTGTGTGTGTGTGTGTCACCCCCAGTGATCCAGACCCTTTGAGCATCTCACTGGGGCATGTTGCTAGGTGAGAGAGCCATGACACATCCCAAATACCCGCACCACCACCACCACCCCCTCCCACTCCTACCTCTACCCACATTACCTCACACAGAATGCACAGTTTGAACGGAGGGAGGGCTAATGATAGCAAATAACAAAAAGTAAACAGCGGGTGGCTAACAAGTGCTAATTTAGTGCACAGCCCTGCCATGAATTAATTAAGAGATCACTTGGATGCCACAGCAACAGAGGGGTGGAGTTGTCTCGTGGGGGCAGAGATGAGGGGCCCCCGTCAAGCCACTGATCATTTTAGGGCCCTAAGATGCCTCTCTGTTGTCTAGAAACATAATCATGACATAGCGTGCACACCGGTCTCCTCCCACGACTCCACTCATCTTCCGCTCGTGTTTCTTCACTCTTTCTATCTTAGTTGCACACCCCCACCCAAAATCCCCCACCCCTGCCAATCTTCGTCCCTCCCTGGGCCGCAAAATCAACCCCCACCCCTCCACCCACCAGCCTCTCCTCCGCCTACCTTGTCCCTCTCTCCTTATCCCTCCTTTGCCATCGCTTGTTTGCTCAGATGCAGCACTAAGATTACAAAATGGCTCATCCAATCGCGGCCTGCCACATCGGGTATAAACCGGTAGCAATCAGGGTCTCATTCATTTCCACACTGCTCCGTCATGCATACCTGCACATCTGCGACATTCAACACACACACGCACACACCACAAACGCTAACCTTCGAGGTACACAGAGAATATGCTCAAATCAGAGAGGAGAATGAGAGGCAGGCAGGTAAAGTAATCAGGAGAGGCGTAGCATCTTAGACAATAGCTCCACTAAACAGCCGATTAGTTATCAATTACCTGAATGTGAGTAACCGTGAGTGGGCGGTTATGTTCATTTAAAAGAAGAAAAAAAAAACCCTGTTACTCCACGCAGGCTACAAATAAGAAGGGACGATAATAGATGTGGAAAACGGTGGGCTGACAACAGTGAGGAGGAAGAACAGCGTGGATGGCAAAGTGAGGAACATTAGGCACTTGCCCACAATCACAATCTTAAGCTGTGAAAATTTTACATTTGCTGTAATGGAAAACTAGAACTTAAGAAAAAGAAAGAAAATCACTCTCATCACTCCTCCTCCCTCTGGCGCAGTTAATGACCGTTTTATTTCTGCAGGAAGAAAGAGCAACAAAAAGCAAAAACAATGTTCCTGTGGTAGAAACTCATATCATCATACTCCCACGCTTGTTTTTGGTTTGGTTTTAATGCTTTGAAATGAAATATATATATATATATATATATATATATTAGAAATTCAGTCCTAGCTTACTTTTCAAGGCATGTGAAGTTCTCACACAGTTACATCCTGAAAGCTTGTACTCCATAAACACAGTTATGTATGCGGCTTAAGCAGTTTGTTAGAAAAATATCAATACTGGCATGGTGGCAAGTGCTGCTTGAGTTATATCTGATACAGGGAAAACTTAAGGAAAAAAGGAGACATACAAAAAAACGAAACGCAATAGTGGCACCAAAGGATTCCTTTACTGTTTTCAAAGGATTCAAAGGCTTAATTATCATATGCAGAAATGAATATGTTATCAATGCCATGAGATTTTTGGTTCTTTGGTTGGTGACAGACAGGTGGTTTATCCAATCATCTGCCAAGTATGGTTGTTTTTTTTGCAAGCGCCTGCCCTTTTCCAAGCAGTTTTCCAGTCTCCAGCTGACATGTCAGGTTAGGTCCTGAGGGCCTTCGGTCAAAAGCATTCAATTTCGTCGATGAAGCTTGTATGTTTTAATGCATTTTGTTCAGTTCATTTTTACCATGGATCCAAATCTAAAGTGCTAATATGCATAATTACTAAAAAGGTACAAATGTAACCATCTTCAGGCAGCATGCACACAAATAAAATGCAACTCTGCTGGTAAGAATCTTTTTTTTTTTTTCCCAGTTGACATTACTTGTCTGACTAAAGGTATTTTGGGAAGAAATAAGTTTCTATGATGTTTTTTTTTCTCTGAGTAGTTAATTCTTAAGCTGGGGGTCCATGTATGCTCAGCTCGTTGGCAGGAGGGTTAATCTGTCCTCACTCCAAACACTGAAAGGCAATCTCTTAGGATTTACTCTGTGATCACAATTGGTTTGAAGCGTCGGGGGCCTCGGGGGATGACCAAAGCCGGTTTGAGCTTGGCCACAGCCTGGAGCTCCGGCACTCAGCAAAGCAGCAGGACCTGACGTTGTGGTCGGTCACAACAAACACCAATCTGGTGCAGTTTCTCCAGGGAAAGGCTCTGATTCGGTAATTTCACTTCAACTTGAGTTGTCTCAATGGTCAGTTTCTTTCGAAACAGGAATTTGCTTTAGAGATTGCGGCTGGCATCACGGGTGATTGCTGCCGTCTTTATTTTAGTCATCATGGTTGTTTGCCAAGCACTAATGGGCTTCCTCTATGAACATTTAGGTAACCTCAAATGGTAAGTGGCTGTGTTTTGCCATAAAACCCTTCATTTCACAGCGATGATATACATCTATAACAAGAAAGACATTTGGGCGTTAATCGCCCGCTCGTGGTCCCTTTATAAACACATAAAATAAGCATCACATTTAACCAAATCACAGGATCGTTTAATGTTTGGGACGGTTTCGTTTTACTGTTCAATTTGTCATCCCCTGACTCATGTAGCACCAGCGCACATATTTGTGGAGAAGTACTATAAGTTTAGCTTTGGAAATCCCACGCTGGGTTTTAGCACTCAAACAGCACAGCCCCTTCAAGTCCTTCAACCCAACATGTAGCCACATTAATCGAGCCAATGATTAAAATACGGTGCAAGCATTTTTGACAATGAACAACTGCCTCATAATCCGTTTTTTATTGCATTTCTTTGGGCCTGATTAGGCAGTATCGTGCTGCGCGGAAAGTACGTGGCATATTTTTCTAGTAATAGCTCTGACCGGGACAAAGCTATAGCCATCACACCCCGCACTTCTTCATCTACAGGTAGATAAGGTTAATGGGCTGGGAAACTGATGAGCCATTTGATGTTGAAGGGTAATTGACTATGTCCGGGGCAGCATCGGTGTGAGTGAGATTAAGAGACGGTGAGTGTGTGTATGTGTGTGGCAGAGGGAGTGTCAGTTTCTGAAGAGTGGGTCAACCGTGTGCCATGAATTATCATCATTGAATGCTCCTCCTCTGACCTTAAAGCGATCTCACAAATCTTTGTCATCAGTTCCTGTGCCGCCATGTTGGACAAAGCCGTACAAAAAAAGTTGTATGATGATGATTGCGCCCGATTCATAAAGGCATTGGAATCCCGTTGTCGTGGTCACAGGTGGTCTTGCCACACCTTTCTTCTGGGCTGAGAGGGAAGGCTCAGCCGGACATGATCAAAACATCCCACTCACTGTCTGTGATTGTTTTATTTGTGTGTGTGTGTGTGTGTGTGCGCGCGCTACTTTGCCGCTCATACTGTGACATTAAGCACACAGATTTACATTACTTCTTCGGGCAGAGAGGACACTGAGAGAAGGGTAGTCATGGAAACGGACCCCCTGCGTGGCAGTCGAGATTGTTTAATTATTCAGGGCCACCATCTATGAGCGTCAGCAGGGAATCGAGTGGAACCGCTGAATCGATTGAATTGTGAGATTAAAAAATTATACAGTGTGGCGAGTTAGGGAGTCCTAACAAACTTACTACGAGTAAACAAAACTATTAAGATATGAAACCTCCCAGGTGGTTAACCAATGAGTTTCTGCCACTCTGCTTAAATACCTCATTTCCATGTACATGTGAAATCTATGAATGGGAGGCAGGCAGGAAGCTACTCATTCTATTAGAGGTTCACTTTTGCAACAGGTGAATATGAATGAGCGTAAACTAGCTCAGGCATTAAAAGCAAAAGATGAAAAGTGGCAAACGTGACCAGAGTGCCTCAACTAGCATCAACAGATTTGGTCATACAAACATAAAGTTGAAACACGGTATATAATTATTCCATGCTACATAAATGTGTAACTCAAGTCACAAATTTTACAAACCAACTTCAGAGCAAGTGTGGCTAGCTACCTCCACCGTTAGCCACATAAAAATGTACTTACTTTTCCACCCCTCTGTGCTTTCTGCAGGTAGACACACTGAAATGATGATGAACACACATCTGAATTTAGTTTTGAGCCAAAATATGGTTGACAAATATGGCAAATATGGACAGCTAGTCCTAGCGAAAGGATACTAGCTTAGCTTAAGTGAGCATAGCATACATAGAATCAGTGACAGCCTCCCAGCTTTTGACTGTGGGGGAATTCATTAAAAATTCAAAAGTTCATTTTCTTGTCATTAAGAGCTCATTAGCACATGCATTTTGAAAAAAAAAAAACAGTTTCAAAATGAAAGCTGAATTACTTTTGCTTGTTGAATCCTGTAATTAATTTTTAGTTCAAAATAAAGTTAAATTATTAATCTACCTATAAATCTGAGATCTACCAGGAAGTGTTGCTATTGCTGAAACAAAATAGAGGTTATCGTATGGCTAAAGGCTGCCACACACGCGCACACACTCATACACCCTCACCTCTCTCTCTCTAGGTCTCTGTGGTGTCATATTTTTAGCCTTGGCATTTCTCTAATTGTATTTGCACAGTTCAAAAGCCTGTGTATTAGATAATTAAGTTTACACAACTGTAAAGAACACTCAGTGCATCCATGCGACACAGAAGACAATTACCAAAGCATTTTCTGAAAACAAAACCACACGCACCCATGCAAGGCTGTTGAAATACATGTTTTAGCAGTGCCTTGGCTGATGGCCTGCAGTGTTAATGTCAAGGCAAACTTGGGAGAAAAAAAATACTCGTAAAAAAACAGGAACCCACTGAGATAATCAGTGAAAAAGATGCAATGTAATGTAATACCACCTGTTTTTTTTCCCCCCCACTCTGCTGGTGCCAGATGCCTGGGCGTCGGGGGGAGCTGCTGTCCTCGCGTGAATCGTTTTACTGGAAAAACGTCACATCTTTTCCAGAACAATGAGAATTGTGTGGGATCAGTCAATCTTCATGGTGCCTTTGAAATCACAATGAGCCATATGGTGGCAGACTGTTCGGATTGCAGCAGTGACAGGTTTTTTTTTTACATCCCTTCCACACACACACAAGCACACAAAGAACAGAAAGGTCTGACTAGGATATCAACAGCAGTGCCACAGTGCAATATTTCGTCTATGATATAATGCGACAGGGGGTTGAATCCACCAGCTATGGTAATTTGTTTACCTTTTTTTTTTCCTTGCTGTGCATTTATGTTTCATTCACAATTACTAGTAGTAAAAAGCACATCTAATACATTACATGCTGCAATATCTTGCCTGCGATTTGCAGAGGATCAAACTCTTTGGTGTCTCTCTTGGATATTGGCGACTGATGTGGTGAAATGAAAAGCCATAGTTTGATGGCTCCTTTAGCAGGGAAAAGTTACAAAAATAATAAAGCTATCTTTCCCACACACACTCTGCTTAGATATGATTAAACCGCACTGATTGAATTTTCCCCCATTATTCATTAAAGCATTTGTCTCAAAATTATTTTGAACGTTGGAGGAAAATTCCTTATAAATACTAGGCCGCCCCCAAGTGGTGGAGTCACAAAAGTGACAAGGAAAACACACTGATTATAAAGAATCAATTTCATTTGACAGACAGGCCACTCTTTTTTTAACTATTGAAGTAAGCCATGGTTTAAATATAATTCTATCAAAAAGCATAAATGTTTATTTCATCGTCGGTTTCATGACAAATTCCATAATGAAAGAATTTGCTCAACTTTTTTCATATTTGCAATTTTAAAAAAAAAAACAAAAACAGTGAATAAACACACTATTGACAACCTGTTCAACATGTCCGTTACATGTACAGTATGAGTTATTACATTAAACACCATATTTACAAAGCTCACCTCTAATGACCTTGTAAAAACATATAGAGCTCTCTTGGTTGTGCATCTCCTAAGCATCCATTGAACAAAAGGCAAGGTTCTGAAATATCTCTCACGTTCTTTTGCTCTTTTTAACAGTAGAGTGGTTAAAAGGCAACTAGGTAAATGTCCTTTCTCTGTTTCACACGGTCAGTCTCACACTCAGTCACAGAGAGGTACTTATCATTGTTCAGTGGGGGAGCCCTGCTCACAGCCACACACCCTTTCAGAGATTACATACTGCAAGAATCAACGCAAAGCCTTGGGATTTTACAGCTGGTATATGATCTTATGCACCTTGCTAGAGACTACTGTACAGCCAGGGTGCCAGCTCAAAAAAAAATAATTAAAAATACGCCCTGGAAGGATAGTTCAACCTTTGGCAATAATGCACGTGAAAGATCATGAGTGAGGCATTTGAAAGATAAAACATTCCATTTTTCAAGAGAAAACAGAAAAGTACAACATAGAAAATGTATTTCTGTGCTGCACATGTGGCCAGCACTTGACACACCGTCACTGTGAAGAGATAACTTTTTTTTTTAAAGAGAGGGATAAAAGATCCAGTATGACCATGTTGGAATAAAAAAAAGGGTGCTTACAACCCTCATCCCTCAACCCTGCCTATATTTTTCCTTTGTGGAGCTGCACGATGATCAGAGGAGGTTTCCCACATAAAATATTCCGTTGCTACTTACAACAACTAAAAACTCTGTCTGGAGTGGCACTAGAGATGGGCTGTGTGCAGATCCCAGACATAATGACACTGACTATTCAATGGTATTTTTTTTATGTTCAACAGCTTGATAAAGCAAATAAGGCAAGATAGTCAGATTCGGTTCTCTGCAAATAACCTCTATATGGCAACTGATATATTGATATGAATATGGCTTGGTCTGCCCCTGAATTAAAAAAAAGATAGGTAATAAATAATTCTAACAGCTATCACACGTAACCTACTGGCTCTGTTTTATTACACTGCCATATTAATTTTTCCTGGCTGTTTAATTTGCAGATGCAATGGCATTGATTTTAATTATTTCCTGTGGACCTGAGAACATCGAATCCATCTCATTTCATTTTCAGTTCCAATTGAACATGGTCTCATTTCAGGGACAATCAATTTATCCTCATAATTTCCTTCTGGCCTGTGGGTAACTAAAGCATTGTATTCTGTTTGCAGACTAATTTTAGTTTATTACATAGGAAGTAATAAAACTGATATGTAGATGTCAAAGGTTGCGTTCGATTTGTTTTTCCCCATTTGTTGAAGAGATAATAAAAACAGTTATTGCATTATTATTGCAGCTCCATTTGATCTCTTTGGCTTATAAAGGCAAGATGTATCTTTAAAAGGAAAGTGCATTGACTACATTGCGCAAGGCATACTTACACACACACACACACATACACACACACGCAGACAAAATCTAATGAAATACTCACACCTTTCATAATAAAATACCATTACCGTTCACAAAGATGGTAAACATCTATGCCACTGTTAATAAATTAAAATGTTCAGCAGTTCACATTCATCAGCTGGTTATGTGTGTTTGCGTATCTGTGTGCAAGAGTGTGTTGGGTAGGTAAATTACATAGTTCACATTGATCATTGTAGTGCTGTGGCTTTCTTTAGTAGCTCAAGGGCTTTGTGAGTTTTAGCTGCAGGTGGTGAACAGCCATATGCTTCCAGACTGAGGGGCAAGTAGCGCTCCTGTAGCCCCAGGAACTCATCGCCAAACCCAGCTTGGAGTGAGACCCAGGGAGGGGGCGACAAACTGCCCTGGAAACCCCAGAGGGCCAGACTCTCTGCAGAGAAGTAGAACATTAGTGTAAAGACAGATAAGTAACAACAAGGGGCAATAGCAGGAATTAGTTTGTGAGGGTGTCTCTGACCTTTACTGTGCAGATCAGCAGCCTTGGAGATACCAAAGAAGACAAGATATGGAGCTATAGCGAGTAGGCCCTCTGGCTGGCCTCGTGTTGCCATGAGAACTATAGACCTGTTCAGGAATCAACAAAGAAAAATGGAGATCAATTATGTAGATTAAACAAGGACATGCAACAGTAGCTATTTATTAAATATCTTTATTTTCCCCTGACCCACCCCTTTGGTATTCCGCTTTTAAGGTATTGTTCCATCTTGGTGTCCATCTTGGCAAATAAGTTCTTCTTTGTGACTTTCCCAGAGCAGGCATCCACAGAGACCAGGAAATATCCAGGCTGAGAGAATTTCATGGTCACCTCATTCACCTGCAGGCAATGGGGAGGAAAAACAAGTGTAATCAGATAGGTTGAAGCCTGATTCCACTCACATGAATCTACAAGAGGAGTCTGCTCACGGTGATAAACGAGTTGTTGTCTCCTCTCTGCTGCTCTTTGCTGCTGAGAGACTTGACTTGCGTCTGGAGGTAGGGCATCCATGGCTCACTGGAAAACACGAGCTGAGGCAAATACATACTGATTAAAAACGCATCAAAAGACCTTAAAATTACTTCAGAAATGATATTTAAAGGTTATAGCCACACCAACCTGTTTTGCTCCACAATCTTTGCAGGGTTGTGTGTTCAGGGTTGGCATGGGCACTGCCGCTGAGGGGGGTTTGGTGTACTTGGGGTATGCCTTGGCCGTGCAGTTACAGCTTTGTTTGGAGGTCGTGGTGGCCATGACTTTCACTCTCTCACAGCCTTTTACCGAGCAGTAGCTGTGACCGTTGCGACCGTGCCGGGCCCGAAGGTACAGCCACAACAAGCTGGTGTGATGAAAACAGGAGTAACGGGCAAAGGTTAATGACCCTGTGTCGCCAGCCAGACCCCTCTCAGCTCTGCTCTCTCTCAAGGTCAAATGCTTTTGTGCACATCCAGCCATGTTTCCGAGTCTACTTCTGTGTGATAGAGCGATACATGACAGACAGCAGATAAAAACTAAGAGGCGTGCTTTTGGTTTACTCACCCAGCAGTCTGGTCAAAGAAGTATTTCCTCTCCATTGGTCTTCTCTCCAAATCTGTGAGGGACGACACGGTGCCGTAATCGGTGATGTCATCAAAAGTGTTGCTTTGCCGATCGTAGATGTCGGCCATGATGTGAAATGTGGTGTCTGATGGGTAACAGAGTCCAACCAGCACCCAGTCATCTCTGATTGTTAAGAAGAAAAGGGAAAGGAAAGGGAGATATAATTTCACAAGTTTCCTGAAGATCCTTTTTTGAAATTTTATTACACTCATGTAATCTAATACAGCATATTCATACGTTCAATGCATTCAGTCGCTGTTTTGTTTTTGTTTTTGGCAAATGCACCATGTGAGAAATTTTCTGCCATATTCCTGTTAAACACATTTTAGAAAACATACAGATATTTAAAACACCTTGTCGTTCAGAGCCTTCCCTTGAGGAAATTAAAAAAATGTTATTTCAAGGCACAACAGACTCACTTATCAAAGTTGATGAGGGACAGGACAACCTCTCGAGGTGCAGGTCCGCTCCAGTGTAGCGTGTAGCTCTTGCTCATCATTAGGACAGGCTGGTATTGCTGTGACAGCGCCCCCTGGCTGTTAATCCCCCTCAGCACCAGAGGAGCAGCGGGGTACTCATCTCTGCTGATGGACAGAGTGAGGCTGGGAGCCTCTTGGGTCTGGATGTAAACCTGAAGTAGAGGAAGATAGAGGGATCAAGGAGGAGAAAGAGTGTAGATGAGCAACTATTTTGGTTGAGACAGGACAACAGGACTGTGGTGGAGAACCTGGCATGCTATTTCCTCCGCTGTACCTGAGAGAAGCGGCCGCTGCAGATCACTCCATTCCACTGGGACATGCCCACACAAGTAGGATGCTGGATCAGGTAGTTGTCTGCCCGGCCAACATAGGTGTCTTTGTAACCTGTCACTGACCCTTCCACATCATGGAAGATTGAGTTCTTGTCGCCGTCCAGGTCATTCTCTTCAAACCACTGTCCGGGGCGACCAAAGAATGTCCGCAGATCCACCTGCAGATCATTATACCAAGTGTTTGTCATGATCGCCACCATACTTTGTCAGATCAGGGTGTCATGTGTTTGATTCATGACAAATGAAAGCTTGTAATGTATTTAAATTTCACACAAAAAAGATAGGGCAGTGCTTTGATCTATGATGACTGACCCTCGACCTCAGAATGTAATTGAACGAGAGCTGTCAAGTAGGCCACATTTATACTTCCCCCATAAATGCTCGTCTGTTAGAAGTAAATATAGGAACATTTTTGATAACAAGAACTTAAATCTAACTTCAAGACACAATGTGACATGCACATGTGACGCTATCAGAATTTAAACTATCACAAATTCACCTGAGCAGCTTAAGTGTAAAAGAGGTTCATCAGTGTTCGATGTGAATAACTAAACACAGAATATACTATGCTATAAAACCACCAGAGGGCACCAACGTTTATAGTTTCTCTGAGCGTGCAAATGCCGAACTCAGTGACTGAGTGGTGATGCAGTCAATACTGTGGGATAACTGAGGGGTTGAAAAGCAAACAGAGAAAAACTGCTGCAGAGCCACAGTCAGCTGAGGGAACCAACTGGATAGACAGAGGAGGAGGAAAGAGAGAGCTGAGGAAATGCATGCTTGGAAAAAAAAAGTAACCAAATCAGCCAGATGACGGGACAGTTTATCCTGGATTGTTGCATGAATCCATGCCATGAGCTATAAAATGATAAACTGATATTGACAGTAGTATGATGAACCAGTCATTGATGAACAACTAATAACCACACATGACACAAGCTCTACATGCGGCTTCTTAGGGGAACTTCATGTGAATATCCATAAGTAATATTAGAATTTTGGCCTACATCAAGAACACATTGAACATTTTAACCTACTTATGCTGGCTTAGGTTGACTTCGGTCAAAGCTAAATGAGTACTAACATTATTGTGAAAGTGAAGCTGGGACAGGTTGTTTCGTGGGGTGAGTTGCCAGGTGTTCTTCAAGTTGAATCCCACTGCATTCGTGTAACGCTCTGGTGTGGCCATGAAAGCTCGGAAGGTGCTCTGTGTGAGCCGCACCGGACCATCATAGATCTGGAAACCCCGGATTGGAAATGTTCTACCATGGAGGACAAGAAGAAGAATGAACTGAATAAAACAACGATGAGCAAACAACGATGAAGCCAACAGAGTAAAGCAACTGTGACTCAAATGTACAGCTGCAGATCTTTGCTATGTATTGGCAAAAATCCCAAACTTTACACAACTTTAAGACATTGTAGCATGATATTATATCTCCATCATGATTAAGTCAGCCTGTGACCTCACTCTAGGGCATCAACTCACCCAGAATTTATATGTTCTATAAATCTTGGTAAGACAGCCTTAAGTCAGTCAATTCCAAAGGTTTCACTTTGGCTATGTTAACATTCGTAATGTATAAATTATGGACAAAGTAGGATAGTGGTAAATGTATTAACATGTGATCCATCCAACATATGTTTGTAGGAATAATTATTCTCTTCAAATTGTTGAGAAATGATTAACGTCGGGATATTACTACCGAACACCAAACAGAGATCGAGTTTATCACCATGTGTGCTCAGAGGATGTTGTTGTTTTAGGGAGAAGGTACAAGTAAGGTCACAATTGACCTTACATATCTCTTATACAAATAGGGTCACACAGTATCAACAGCTGCACCTAAGGGGGTAGAGGGGGAAAAATACTCAAGACAAAAGAACTGGTGCTCTTGGGGAAAAAAAAGAAAAAAAAAAAGGTTTGTCAAAACTTAACAGTTCAACCGCTCTACCCCTGAACCAGCTCATTTTATTCCTGTAGACATTTTTCAAGTGACACCCTAAGTTTATTTGAAGTGTCCAAGTATCATTTTCTTTTGTTTCATAATGCAGATATTGTGAAGCAAGTATACAAAAGTCATACAAATAAATCACGGGTTATATAATTGCTATTCAGGAAACCATATTGGACTGCTCTGGCAGTGATGACGACCGACTAACTGAGCCAGATGTCACATTGTGGTCAGGAAGTCTATGAAATGGCTGTAAAATTGTGACAGTCTTGTTTATGTTGTTCTCCTCTTGTACTAAAGTTTTTCATGATGAAAAACAGAAAGAGACACATGTGGTGGGAGAGTGCGATGTTTCTCTCTTTTGGATTGTATGCTTCGCCTGACATCTTATCACATTTCTGTTATCTTTCTGGAGACACAAGTAGTGCAAAAATGCCAAAGTTTCATTGTTCTGTATGGTTTTTTTAATCATATATTCATGTTCCGTTTCAAACCTACCACAACAACAGAAACAGTTGAAGTACATGAGTATTTCATTAAGTTGAAAAACAGCAAAAACCCATTTGTGCTTGAGTAATCAAAATGCCACGAGTACTTTCTTCTAAGGAAACCATACTTTGTTCCCAGTGACTGAAGGAGACTGGAGGCTCTGTCTTTCTTATTTGTCTCAGCAACTTACTCTTTTTCTTGTTTTGTTCCCTCTCACCTGTTCCTTGGGAGTGTCCTCAGCTT
>CAAKHG010006457.1:6012-16509 GCA_901007715.1 Dactylopterus volitans
GGGGGGGGGGGGAGAAAGGGGGGGGGGGGGGGCGGGGGGGGGGGGGGGGGGGGGGGGGGGGGGGTGATGTCATGCATGAAATCCGTGCACTTTAACCAAGCCAGACACCCGGATGCCCCACAGCAAATGAAAACGCTGCAGTGGAAAACCATCAGAAATGCAAAAGTTTTTTCGGAGCGCCAGGCCACAGTTGCTGCCGGTGGCAGCTCGGCAGCCGGCGGATCACACGCCCATGCACGACCTCTGTCCTCCGCAGCCTCTCTCCGGTGTCGATCCGAATATGCCGAGCTCACTTCCTGCACTTGAAGGCGGCCGTGGCGCCGAGTCTTGGGAGAGACCCGTCGCCTCCGTCCGCCAGCGCCAGCGCCTCCTCTCCCCTCCGTCCTTCTGCCGGGTCATTGTTTGGAGCGTATGCTTCGGTCCATCCATCATTGCCCACCAGCCATCTGCTGTTAAGGCCCAGTCTGGGTCAGAGGGGGTGTGGCCACATGTCAGCCGGAGTCTTATTGACCAGACGGAGGGCTGTCAACCAGAGGGAGGGGTAATATATGTTTAATAATGTCCGCCTTTATGTGGTTATGCCTGAGTTTCAGTCTCGTGCTGATTTTGGGTTCTGCTTTTTTTTTTTTTTCCCGGCCTTTAACAGGCATGGCGGAGACACAGTAACTCGGTAAAACAGCATTTCAGAGCCCGCGGGGGCGCCCATGTCGTGTGATGTATTTCGGCGAGATGTCAAGACATATCATTAGGAGGAATTTGATTGGGCACAAACGGTCGTCAGCTGCCAATCTCGGCAAAGACGAGAAGAAAGGGACTTGGAGCAGTCAGCGCACTGCAGGGATCTTTGCCTTTCCCAAAGCAGTCGGCTTTGCTCCGAGGCTCTCATTGACACCACTTATCTCAAAGTGGATAAATCCTGGGCAGAGACGGAAGTGTTTTGGTACCTGTAAACTGGATATTGGAGCCGTCGCGAGGGCGGGAAAAGTCTGACGAAGGCGCCAGTCCTTTGCTCCTCCTCCTCAGGCCTGTGACGCCGCGTTTGTCCACAAGGGAGGGAGGGCGGCGCAGGTGGCTTCGCTAGTCAGCGTTAAATCACTAGATGGCACAAGACACTGGAGGGTAACACGACCCGTGAGGGAGGTCATGTTTGTCCATGTAACTCTGAGCGGTGCAGTTTACACCATCTGTCTCGACCACAGTGGGACGACAAATGACTCTATTAAGTCACCTGGACGAACAGATAAACAGTCCATGCTGAGGAGAGGTAGGTCTCCCAAGGTGCTGCGAGGCTAACGTAAAATCATTGGTAGATTGTTCTGTTCAGAAGAGAAGGACGCTGGTGGATCTCAGCCATGACCACGTCGCTTTATAACAGCAGCTGCGCCCTTGGCCACCTTTGGTGCAGTGTGGCATTATGGAGAAAAAAGTTTCTGGATGTGTTGTCACTGGTCTTTATCTGCGAGAAGGGAAGTGTGTTGTGTGACTCACAGTGAACACCCCCCCCCTCCCCTCCCCCCACCCCCTCCCTTTTCCCTACCCCCGGAGACGTTAAAAAGAGCGTCTGATGCTTCACCGTCAAGCATCTCCTGTCAGAGCTGTTCGGGAGACGCGAGAGGGGCCGGCTGTAAAATGCTCGCTCACGACTGAGCCCATCGGACCTCCGGCGGGTGGCGGGCGCATGGCGGAGCGCGGCGGCCGCGCCGGGGTGCCGGCCAGGAGCCACAGCCGCACCTCCTATGAGAACTACAAGTTGGTAAGAAGCCAAAAGCAGGGAAAGGGTTAAGGTAGAGAAGTGCTTCAGGCTCCATCGCCGTGCTGTCAGGAGACGCGACCCGCGTTTTTGTGGACTCACCTGTGGCGGGAATTTTCCTCCTGGGAAATTTTTACGGAGGTGAAAGGACATTTAGACCGAGGGAGGGAATCCCCAGGCACCTCCTGATTTGGATCACCATTCAGAGCGCTGCGATGCAATGATAAAAGGATTATTGAGGCACTGCTTTATTTTTATTTTTCGAGACGGGGTGTATTTTTTTTTCTCTCGCATGTTCCAGTTCTCCTACCAGTGCTCACGGCGGTTCCATGACTCGGGTTCTGGTCTGGCTGTAGAGTGTCAGGATGGCCGCGTCAGTAAAACAACGTCCAGATGCGACGTTGTATCTCAATTTTGCGCCCTGGCTCGCAACCAATGTACACGGACGCAGTAAAAGTAGTGATAGAGTTTGTGATTGGCTCCGCCCCTTCCCAAATGGGGTGGACGCTTGGATGTTGATGGTTCTCTGGTTGGCAGCAACTAGAACCGGGTGTTTTTCGTCCTCCGCCGGGTGGGAACGTGTAACACGGTTTCTCATGTTTGTCGTGTTTCCATCATATTTGAGTCGCCTGCAGAGGGCGCCGCTCAGATTCCGCACTCCGCCATCCCGTGTCTCTTTTATGTGCGCGCCATCGACCTTCCGGGCGCCGCGCTTCCGAGTTCCGTCTTTTGTGTTCGGTCATGATGAAGTTACCGATTTAACATTTAGATAACCGATTTTTGACATCCATGAATCGATTTGTCCACTTTGTCCTTCTACCCCTAATTAAGTGACGGCGCTGTGAGGGAATAAAACGAAAAATCTAAGAACGGCTTCAAACAGCTATCTGACAGATGCGGCGCACTGTGAGCTTGCTTTGCTTTGACTTCCGCCTCCATGAACCGCTCAAATGCCCCAAACGTGGCCGGTGAAGGGAGCCCTCCCCCCAAACGGATCTCGGTTCAGGGCCTGGCTGCCCATGAAAGCCTCTCGTGAGAGATAGCAGCTTCGCTCCTGCTAAGTTCCCTTCATGGTCCGCGCTCGCGTCTGAAGATTAGCACGTAATGGTGTATTAAGTGCAGCCCTTTTTAGGTCGTTTACTGAACCCTGAGAGTCTAATAGCGCCGAAGTTATCGACGTAATTGTTTTCTGGAAAGCCCTGAGCCGTCCAGGTACGAGCGAGCGGTGCTCGGACGGACGGCGCCGGGGGTGCTTGCGTGTTGCTTTTGTCATGCGAAGGTCAGAAAAGGGGCGTTAGCTTGTTAGCGGCGTTCGAACTTCAGCGGAGAGGCTAAATGGTCCTCGACGCGTTTTTGAAACCCTCAGCGTGGCTAAAAAGTGAGCCGTCACAGAGCAGGCTCTATGTGTGTGTTGTTGCAGCCGCCGCCTCGCGTAGGTCGCTGCAACATGGAACCTACTTGTGTAATTTAGTCTGCAGGGTAATGTTGGTGGTGGTGTTTTTTTTTGCCAAATAATTTTTGTCTGCTTAAGAAACGGTCCATTGGGGGAGTTTGTTTGTTTGGAGCAGCACCCAACTTATTCGTTACTGTATTACAAGAAAGACGGTTTGTACTCCAGGCAAGAGTTCTAGTTTACTTTGGCTTGTTAAAGTTTTTCCAAACGTCCAAAATTATTTTAATGCACAAAACTGTGGTGACCGGTGGGAATTGGTGGCCACATTTCCGCTTCCGCCGTATTTGGCCAGCTGGTTCAACCCTGCATCACATTGCAGGACTCCTTTCTTCTTCTTCTTTGTCCCTTCTTCCTTTTCCTCCACCCCGCCGCAGTGATGCTGCACGTCTTTGGCAGGAACCCGGCATCGCTGCTGTGTTTGCTTACCAAGCGAGATTACGGCTTAACGGGTCCGCGTCACGGCAAACATCAATGAAAAGGTCGAGGTGATTGAGAGCGGGTTTCCGCCAGCTGGGCGCGACTCACGGCCGGAGCACATCTGCTGCTCCGCCCGCCGCATCGCCGGCCTTCCTCGCGACGACTCGTGACCTCTGCAAAATTAAAAAAAAACAAAACTTTCATGTCTTGGTCCGTGGCCGAGCCGTCAGGCCCAAACTCGCTTTTCGCTCCTCCCCCGCCTCAAGTCAAGGGCATTCCCCCCCGCTGCGGAGCCCCCGGGCCGCCCCTCACCTTCCCCGCCCAGGCTGACCCTGGCGCGGCGGGGACGGCCTTGTGTGCGTCATGCCCTTCAGTCGGCATCACACGCCGGCCGGGTGAGTCAGCGAGCGGCGGCGGCGGGGATGCTGGACGCGAGGCGGGTCTGCGTCTTTGAAACGGACCGGGCTGCAGCTGTCTGCGTGAGTGACTCAACGCCGCTCGTGACAACCTTGAGAGAACTGACGTTATTCAAAGCTTAAGTTTAGACTTTATTATGCCAGCGTGCAAAAAAAACGGGTCAAGGGAGTTTTCACGCAGCGCTGCAGAAGGCGCTGCTGCCTGGTCGCTGCTGCCTGGTCGCTGCTGCCTGGTCGCCTGGCCGTCGTAAAAACGCGGACGGCCAGGCGCCGTTTATGGTCGGCGTTTGTCCCCGGGAAGCAGGAGGTCGACGGGCTCTGCAGGCCACAGATGACGGACTCCAGAAGACCCCGACATGTGAATGAGTCAGTGTCGTGTTGCGTTTTCTGGCAAGGGGAATGTCCCCGATGGCAGC
Organism: Dactylopterus volitans; assembly: GCA_901007715.1. Classification (NCBI taxonomy): domain Eukaryota; kingdom Metazoa; phylum Chordata; class Actinopteri; order Syngnathiformes; family Dactylopteridae; genus Dactylopterus; species Dactylopterus volitans. The sequence goes on from CAAKHG010006457.1 coordinate 10,465, forward strand.
ACCAATTCGCAGCTCCTAAAAAAGACCCCCCACTCCCCTCCAGTCTTGTGGAGACGAGGTTAGGATTACTGCGATGTTCCGGGAATGGCGGGATTTTCCCCCTTTTTTTCCGGAAATGTATCTGTTAAACACGGCTCTTGCTGATTAATATAGATCACTGACTCCCGCAGTGTTGATATGCCTGATGGATGTGAGCGCTGTTGATCCTGGAGGGTGGAGCCGTATCGCCAGTCGCTTATATACAGGAGAACAATCAGAATATTTAGTCCACTTGAGTGCATTTCTTTGGTGATTGGAGGTACAGTACAGTATGTCATGCAGAAATAGACCCTGATATCATGTAATTCCAAAATTACAAAACCTGTACAAATCCAGTATCTGAACATGTAGGCAAAAAAATATGTATAGGCAGATTTCCACTTAAAATAACAGTTTAAATGCTGCCGGTCCAGGCCACCTTCTTCCGTTGCTCCGTGGTCCAGTTCTGGTGCTCCCATGTCCATGGTTGGTGCTTCCAGCAGTGTTCAGGGGTCAGCATGGGCACCCTGACTGGTCCCACACACAACAAACCGCCATGACTGTGTGTTCTGACTCCTTTCTATCAGAACCAGCAGCAACTGGTTCAGCAGTCTGAGCTCCAGTAGCTGGTCTGTTGGATCGGACCACCCGGGCCAGCCTTCACTCCCCACCTGCATCAGTGAGCCTTGGCCTCCATGAGCCTGTCACAGGTTCACCTCTTTTCCTTCCTTGGACCACTTTTGATAGGTCCTGACCACTGCAGACCAGGAACACCCCCCGCAAGAGCTGCAGTCCTGGAGATGTTCTGACCCGGTCGTCTAGATATCACATTTTGGTCCTTGTCCAAATGGCTGAGATCCTCACACTCACCCATATTTCCTGCTTCTAACACATCAACTTAAGGACAAAATCTTCACTTGCTGCCTGATATATCCCACCCACTGACAGGCGCCATGGCAACCAGCTAATCAGCGCTCCTCACCTCACCTGTCAGTGGTCATAATGTTATGGCTGATCGATGTGCGTAATCGCAGAATGTGTTCAGACCTACCTCATGAAGCCAGCCTCATTCAATGCGGGTGCATTGCGATGTTATGACAGCGTCAGTTCGCGGGTGCTTGAAATAACTGTTCCAATTTGCTGAGCAGCTTCTCCAGTGTAGTTTTGATTAAATTAAAAGGCCTTTGATGTAGCGAGCGGGCCGCAGCGAGTAAACCCTCCTCCCTGTCTGATAGATATTAAGTCAATACAAAGGGTCAGTAATTATAGTCACTAACCACATAGCTTATTAAGACCAGCATCTCCCAGCGCAGACGTCTGCTTCCTATCAGGCCCCGCTTCCGACCACGAAGCAACATCCAGATCACAGGGGCTGCAATAAAAAGTGCGGTTAAACACATCTGATCCACGTTAATACGCTCTCAATGTTATTATAATTATTTTTTTTTTTTAGGTATCAGCGATTGAAATTGATTCAGAGGCCTCTGGACTGATGCCCGGGGGACCTGAGCGAGTCCTGGGGGTAGTTCAGTTACAAGTAGCTGCATGAAGTTGTTTGACGTCTACGCAGTCGCTGTTGCTCAGTTGAAGTGTCGCCACGGCGTTAAGATTAAAAAGGTTATCTTCAAAGCTGATGGTTGGAATGTATCATTTGAATGAGACTAGTAACGGTAATTTCTGGTTCATTCAAGCTTTGTTTTATGCCCAGTTAGGGTACAAAAGGACAGGCATGTTATCGCTGTACTAAAATCAACTATTTACGCGTTTACCTTGGGGTCTAGGATTCGCTCTTATTTTTGGCACTCTTTCTGCGCTACTCCGTCGCCATGGTGACACGTTTCACTCGCTTGCGTCGCTGGAAACGCGTTTGGGGAGATGAAATGTTCGGACGTCCAGAAACGAGACGTGGCGACTTCCCTGTTCTCCTCTTTCACTAACTTCACAAACCTCAACCCCCCCCCCCCCCCAGCCCTCCCCAGACGGCCTCTACTTGCCCTCAGGCTGCCCTCCCACCCCCCAACCATGATTCCCAGCTCTGTGACTGACAGCCACCCTTTTCACCTTGTTCTTAATTACACACCAAACCCTTCAATTTACCTGCCTGAAACTGCTTCAAAGGAACACACACTCACACACACACACACAGTCACACGAACACACACACAGTCACACACACACAATAGCTCCTGAGCACTTCCTTTTTTTTTTCCGACATCGGCTGAGCGTGTGAACCGACGTTAATCCCGCAGCTTGAAGGGTTTCGCAGCTCCGCTTGTCACTCACGACTCGTCCCGCCGACCCCCGGAGCTCGCCCTCTGGAGCTCGCCCTCTGGAGCTCGCTCTCTGGAGCTCACCCTCTGGAGCTCGCCCTCTGGAGCTCACCCTCTGGAGCTCGCCCTCTGGAGCTCGCCCTCTGGAGCTCGCCCTCCGGAGCTCGCCCGCTGGAGCTCGCCCTCCGGTGCGTCCTCGTGTTTAAGGTGTGTGCCCGTGGGGCGCAGACGCCGCGCACGTGGCCGCGGGCGGCGGGAAACGCCGCAAACGCAAAGCAACAGGCGTCGGCGCCGTGTCACGGGCATCGGCTTGCGTGCGAGGTGCCGGCGGCGCGTGCCCGATGATGCCCGCTCGGACGGCGCTAATACGTTTGCTCGGGTTTCGGCGCGTGGCAGAGCGCGAGGAAGATATGGCAGGCCCCACTCAAGAACATCAGTGAAGGAACCAGCCAGGAGGAAGTTGAGCATTTACTTCCTGGTTAAAGTTTATCCAATTGGAGTGCAATTAAATGAGATTTTACAGTGCGAAATTGTCAGATTATTCCGGCTGACTGGGGGTCTGGATGTAATTATCTTAAAGAGCGATAGAGAGAGACTGAAGTTTTCTCTCCAAAACATAATAATAATAGTGAAGAACCATGCGGCCAAAGTAAAGTCAAAACAAGCCCAGCTGATTGTCCCTTCGTCTTTAACGAGCTCTGCCTCCACGTGCCGGAGAAGCCGCCCTGACGCTGCAGAATCGAGACGTCCTCTCGAGGCTCTCAAAATAACCATCGGGGGGATGATGTTCAACTTCTCCGCTTTTGTGTGCCTTTTTTTTTTTTTTTCCTTTTTCTTTTTAAAGTCTCTCCAGAAATAAAACTTCTCTTGAGAGAGCGAGGGGTTGCAAAGAGAGTTTGGCGGCCAATTATGAAGGGAGCTATTCAGATTATTCAGATGCTTGCTCCAACCCAATCCCCTCCTCCCCCCTGCGGGCTGTGAAGGGTCTTTTCTGTCCCCAGAGAGTGATGTCAGCATGGCCCATTGAAAGCAGCCGCCGCGCGATGCGAGATGAATGCCCCGTCTGAGCACAATGGGCCCCAATTTGAATACCACGCGGATATATGCCAGATCGGAGCCCCAACAAAAGAACGGGGGCTACTCGGCTCCCATTCAAGCATGTTGTTATTTTATTAGAGCCGTAAATTTGTCCCCAGCCATTTATACCTTTTGTAGTTTTCGAGTGTTTATGGAGTTGGAAGCGCGTGCGGGACGGGACGGGACGGGGCTGCCGCCGCTCCGGGGTGGGATTTTGTTTCCCCCGTTTCCCGCCGACTCGTAACCGGAGGGTTGCGCCTGTGTGTCTGCCCGCAGATCTACACCGACTGGGCCAACCACTACCTCGCCAAGTCGGGGCACAAGCGTCTGATCAAGGACCTCCAGACGGACGTGACGGACGGAGTGCTGCTCGCCGAGATCATTCAGGTCGTAGGTAAGAGGCGCGCACCTTTTTATCTCCAGTGTCTGCCCTCCGGTTGCTGATGGAAATCTTAAAAAAAGGAATGACTGACCTTCGCCCCAGACACAGCAGACTTTCAGAGAGGGGATGTTTGCCACCAGTACTCGGATAATAGACCTTTCCCTAGCAACAGTATCATTTATATTTGATATTTTTTTTCTTCTAGCTCAAATGAATGGACGCGACAGCGCCTAATCTAAAAGGTTTAAGCCACAGATTTTCATGTTTTCAGGTGTCTTAACACAACGTCAAAGAACAATTGAAGCGATCTGGTGGTGAATTTTGAACTCCATCAGTGGGAATCGCTAAATTATGAACCAGCGGGACATAGAAGATGTGCTTGGTTTGAAAAAGGAAAGAAAAAAAAAAAGTAACAAGCGCTGAGAAGATGTGCTGAAAGAGCTTGAACCTGGAAGCTGCCCTCTGAATATCCATATAGTTGTTCATGGCTTCACTTTAACGGCCCCTTACATTCTTTGTTAATTCTCAACCTCCAGTTAGTCACTTTATCCCGACGAGCTCCAAAGGCGACTTTCAGAAGGCTTCGCGCCGCCGACCTCATGCGCGCTCTCGCCGCGTCATCTGTCAAGGCCGAGGCCGCCGTCCCAACGCCAGCTGACCGGTGACTCAGCATGACTACTTGCCCCCTGCCCCCGACCCCGATCCGACGGCTCCTCCCGCCGCGACTGCGTGTCACGCGGAGAAGAGCCTCCCCCTTCTCCATCCGCCGCATGTGATTCCGTTTTGAAGAGCCCAGATCTGGCCCCGCAAATGTTGCGAGGAGTTACAGTACGATCCTTGTTTGTGAAAATGTATTTACGTCCTCTCGCTCGGGGAGCTTCTCCACGCATGAGACGTCCGATCCGCACTCGTTGGTGCTGCCATGGCGACTGCTTGAAAAACAAAACAAAACAAAAAAAATTCCAGTTTGCTCCTCAGTGCATGCTCATCAGTGCTTTAGCGGCACCTGATTGGATGCGACGGCACAGTGGAAGGACTTTTCCCATCTGAAAATAATCCCAGGAATTTCACCCTGGAAAAATGTGTGTATTCACGGTAGGTCTGTGTCTCCACCCCGGTGAAGGGTTATTGATTTGACACCTCCGCTGGAGCAGCTGTGCCTGACTCGGAGTTGCTCAGAATCTTTATTCAGCTCATTTTACATCCATATTTTTATCCTTATTGCTTTAAAATCCCAATTTAGCAACAAAGGGCGGTTGAAAATGTCGGAAACAGCCAGGAGGCGACGTGACATTAAAGGCAATTCCGATGGCACACCATGTAGACCTAGTACCTGGACCATTCATAAAAGAAGAACCTCCTCCAGAAAAGGGCCTTTATCGAGGCCCCGGGGACCGTAATCAGGTTCCAGCAACCTAAATGCAGGTATGGTTCATCATAAGGTTCCAATGGCTGATCTTTGCTGCTTCACTCTCAAATGGAAACAAACCGGAGCGGCGCGTTCACCTGTTTGGCCCCGCCCCCTCCCCGGCCCCGCCCCCCCGCGCTGGCGTAACCACACGCCACTCGATGCTGATGAAAGCGGAGCAGTTGCACCAGGATAAACGGCCAAACCGGACGTGGCAACTTTAAACCGTTGCACCAACTTAACGCTGCAGGCCCGGGGTTCTGAAAGCGGGCAGGCGTCCAGATCTAGATTATCCCCGAGGTCGTATGAACCGTTCTCGAGGAAGCACTTGAGGATAATTTTTTTTCCCATTTTAAGTCAGGCCAAGTCTGCATTTTTTTAAAGATATATTTATCCTCTTTTCCACTCCGGGGATACTTTTATTAGAGCCCTTACGCGATGTGACTGCTGCTGCAGGAGGACATGGGGTCCTGCGCATGACGGCGTCCGGGCCTTTTAGATTACGTCTGTCTGCCGGATTACCGGGCTGATTTTCAAATAATCTCATAATAACATCGATGCAGCATCAGCCAACAAAGACCCTGTCACATTTTGTGGCGGATAATTATTACTTTTAAATCTTGATTAACTGATTCCGTGACATCGGCCCAGGCGGAGGTCAGGCCCCAGCGTGCCCCTCTAGTTTGCGGACTTCGTACCATCGTTCGAGATTTTTTTTTTCTTCCAGATTATCCACTCGGCAGGATGCGATGGGGATTGGCCCGGCACCCTCTGTGTGAAAAAATCTCATGGAACCCGTCCTCCTCGCTTATGTTCCACGGCCATTTCTCCCCAATGCGCCATCTCCTTGTGCGTTCCAGCGGGTGGGCGCGCCATGCGTGTGCCACCGC
>CAAKHG010006465.1:24826-35606 GCA_901007715.1 Dactylopterus volitans
CCCAGCACAATATTGGCCCACGTGTCATATTGCCCTTTTACCATTGTGTATCCTGATACCACATGTTCCCCAGGTTGGTGACACACACCCACCCAGCCATCCATTTGATGGTCTTAATACAAATTAACATTTACATGATTTCTGATGTTTGTAACTGGCAGACATCGGCAGTGCACTTCCATTGTAGTGGTAATGCAGGTCTGAACATAAATGAATAAAGTGTTGCCAGCCCAGGCTGTAGCTACTTGCTTGCAATACTCAAACTATGTTATTGCTCCATATAAGATTATGACACACACATCATTTCTTCAGTGAACATCGCTCTGGCTAATCTCTAGCTTCCAATGTGGTGTTGATTGTTTTGTATCTTGTTAAAGAGAAAACAATAGAGAACAGTGACTGCAGCCATAGAGGTTTTGGCAAGTACAATAGCTAACCCTGCATGAACAAGGATGCAGTATTATGGGTGTAGTTTGTTGATGGCATATAGTGTAAATCCCCTGCCCCTGTAAATAAACTTTTCATCTGAATTTCCCAGGAAGACAGCAGACAAACCTGATCTAACCTCACAGTAAATATTCAGCAGTTGCTGTAGCAAAACTCTCATGGGTGCTGAAAAAGAACAACTTAACCTCCAGCTGAGCGCTCAAGTGTGCTGGTAGCAGCCAGGTAAGGTTCAGCGCAGCAATTTGCTGTTGCCCTGTCCCTCCTCTGACTCCTTCCACACTTTTCCGTGTAAAACTGAGAAGCAAGCAATTCTGCTATGCCTGATCCGTGGAATATGAGAGTCATGTGGGCCAGTTTCAAAGTGGGGGCTTGAAATGCTGAAGTGGAGATAATCAATACTTAATGGGGGCAGAAATGTAATGACAGTGAAGGATGACATTTCAACCTCAGGGAAGGTGTAGCAGCAGAGAACAGTGCTGCATGTATACTGATGTGTGCCCTGGGCAGTTATGAGTTCACAGCCGGCTTCTAATGCTATATTAATGATTTCCTTTCTCAACCTGACACAGGCAGGAGAGAGGGACCCATTTTTGGAGCTTGCAGTCATCATGCAGTTTTGAAAAAGCAATTTAGAGATAAATTAGTAAATAAATAAATAATATTTTACAAGGCATATCACTTGAGAGTTTATAGTAAATTGGTAGGCAGGGCTGTCACTCAATCCCTGAAGAAAAATCACTGCAAAAATATTAATTGAGGAACAAACTAGCATGTCTGTGGTGTTGCTTATTTTTCAACAGGAAGTAGCCAGTATTTTAACTGAACATCTAAAGACTTGTTGTGATAATTAATTCTAGAATTATTTACATAGTGGTCAATAATGAACAATCATGTTTTGTCATAGTGAGGTTTGCACACTATATTGTTTGTTTGTTTGTTTATTTGTTTGTTTGTTTGTTTGTTTGTTTGTTTAATATACAGCAGCAGAGCTCCAACCCAGTCCTGCTAGCTTTTGGTATGTTTCCATATTTGCCTGCAAGGCCAGTGTCTGGGGTTTTAGCAGCCTGAGGAGAGTTTACATTCTGCACTTGATAAAAGAATATTTTAAATTTTTAATTTTTAGAGGAAGCTGCCTCAGTTCAAAAGATTCTCCATTTATAAGTGCAGTTCTTAAAAAATAAGATTCAAAAGTAACAAGGTCAAAAGTGATAAAGTATTAGCAGCGAAATTGACACAAAGTAAAAGCATTGCACAGGCAAAATGGCCTCTGTCCAGGGCTGCAATTTAAGATTATTTCTATTGTTCATTATGTTCTCAATTCAATAATCAGATCTGTTTGGTCCAATGGTTGAAAAATGTCAATCAGCGTTTTCCAAAGCCCAAGATGACATCTTCAAATGTATCATTGTGACCATAACCCGAAGAAAACTGACTTCGAAGAAACCCGAAGGAGGGCAGTCATCCGGAATCTGGGTACCGGGGGCAAGATGGTAGCTGTAGCTTGAGGGATGCTAGCTGTCTCAAACTGCCGGGAGAGGGCATCAGACTTGGTTTTGCGAGACCCAGGGCGATAAGACGAGGTGGAGTAAAACCAGATGAAGAATATGGCCCACCTGGCTTGTCAGGAGTTGAGTCTCTTGGCCCCAGTGTAACATTCCAAATTTTTATGGTTGGTCCAGACCAGGAATGGTTGCTCCACCCCCTCCAACTAATGTCTCCACTCCTCCAATGCCAACTTCATCGCCAGCAGTTGCCAGTTCCCCACATCATAACTGCATTTGGGGTGAGTTTCCAGAAGAAGAAGGTGGGCCTTCAGAGGAATATGGGAGAGGACGGCCCTGACCCCCACATCTGAGGCATCCACCTCCCCGATGAACTGGAGCTTGCAGTCAGGGATCGGCAAGATAGGGGAGGAGGAGAATCTGGACAGGAGGGCACGGAGAACATGGAAGCAGAAGAGTTGAGTGAGTGAAAGGGGGCAGCGACCCGATCGTAATACCTGATGAACCGACGATAGAAGTTGGGGAAGCCGAGAAAGCACTGCAGCTGCTTCCAGTCAGTGGGTACAGGCCAGTTTAGGTTCTCAGGGTCCATTTTGATAAGTCCCAGTGAAACGATGAATTCCAGGAATGACACATTCGACTTGTGAAACTCGCATTTCACCGCTTTGAAATGTAACTGGTTCTGGAGCAGCTGCTGCACCTGTTTTAAACAACCCACGTGTTCCTCTTCGGACTGGGAGAAAATCAGGATGTCATCCAGGTATACAAAGACAAATCTGCTCAACATGTCACAGAAGATGTTGTTGACCAGGGACTGGAAGACAGTGGGAGTGCTGAAGAGTCCGAATGGCATGGTAGACGTGGCGGAGGTCCAGTTTAGTGAAAATTTGAGCCCCTTGTAGTTCAAAGGAGGAGGAGATGAGTGGCACGGGGTAGTGGTTCTTCACCGTGATGCCATTCAGGCCACGGTAGTCAATGAGGGGCCAGAGGGTCTTATCCTTATTCTCTGTGAAGAGGAATCCAGCACCAGCAGGAGAGGAGGACGGATGAATGATCCCTGCGGACAACACCCCTGGATGTATTCATCCATGGCCTTCCTTCCTTTCTGGGCCGGAGAGGGAATACAGGCGATCCTTGGGTGGAGCCGCTCCTAGGAGGAGCTCAATGGCACATTCATATGGTCGATGTGGTAGTAATGACATTGCTCGAGCTTTGTTTAAAAACCTCCTTCAGGTCGAGGTACACTTGCGGCACAGCTGACAAATCTGGGAACTCAGAGCTAGACTCAGACTTGGAGGGAACAGAGAGAGGAAGCGGGAAGGACGAATGACAGGCCTGACTCCTCAGCAAAATCCTCCCCGTAGTCCAGTCTATGTGAGGGTTATTTTTGCAGAGTCAGGGATACCCCAAAATGAGAGGGTACTGAGTAGAGTTGAGGATTAAAAAGGAGATTGTCTCATTATGGTTACCTTACATGGGCAGATACAGGGCAGGAGCTTGGTAGGTGACCCGCCTGAGTAGATGGCCGTCAAGTGTGCGAGCCTGGCACGGCTTGGGCAAAGGCTGTAGCTGAAGTTGAAGTTGGCAAGCCAGGCTCCTATCCATCAGACAATTGTCAGCTCCAGAGTTGATAGGGACCAGCAAGAGAGCTAGAGAGCTAGACCGGGGTCATGGAGCATGCAGGGTCGGAGGCAACCGAGGAGTGGCTCACCAGTAGACCCCCAGTTGCGGGTGAGCCTTGGCTTTTACTGGGCACCGAGTGAGGAAGTGACCAGAATCTCCACAATAGATGCACGATCCCTCGCACTGGGGCCACTGTTGTTTCTCAGGGCTTAGGTAAGTCTAACCCAGCTGCACGGGCTCCTCCTGGAAGGCTGAAGGACCAAGCCCCGGGTTAGACAGGCAGAGCATAGAAGTGTTGTGCTGCCCCCAGCGTTGCTGATTCTCATGATCTGATGATCCTCGGAGTCGCTCTTGGTCATGTACCCGGTTGTCGACCTTGATAGCCAGTTCCACTAAGGCCTCAAAGCCCGCAGGTAAGTCCACAACAGAGGGACGATCTTTCTGGAGGAGCTGGAGGAAGAGCAGAAGGTCCAAGGTCTAAGGAACAAACTGGTCAAACACAGAAGGCAACAGAGAAGAACAGCGAGAGAGCTTGTACAAGAGGGCAACAAAGACAATCTGGCAAGGAAGACACAAGGGTTTAAAAAGGCAGGCAGGGTTTTAAAAGAACAAAGGGAGGAAGTAAACTAGAGACAACACAAGGGAAGACGACACTATAAAAAAAATAAAACAGGAAGTGCACACAACATAAGTAGGCATTACATTGTTAATCCATCAACTGATTCGAGTGATTTCAAAATATTCTCCTGGGAAAGAAACTATTCAACTATCAAAATGTTGGCTTTTGTAGAACACTGATTGTTCAATTTAAACATCTTAGTAACTTTTAAACTTTTTATGAAATTAAACTATTTCTTGAAAAAGGTGCTACTGACATGGCATTGAAATGCTTTGATGTCTGCTAATTCTTTTTTGAGGTAGCTAATGCTACCCTTTTTTGCTGTGATAGCTTCATCACCATGACAACCATGCTTTTACAGACAGACCATATATTGCATGATGCAATCTGACACCTTTGTTTTACGTCATCTGTTTTGACATCATCACGGCATTTCAGCTCTTCAGCAACTATTGGATTCCATTCATACTTTCGTGAAATCAAAGGAAACTAGATTGTTGCAATTCTTTTTAAATATTTAGGTTGCTTAAGCTTTAGCGTTACAGACTTTTATTTGAACTTTTTTTCTCCTGTTTTTACATTGCTTCAGCAATTTTAACCATACTTCAGCAATTCAGTTGAGCATTTCATCATTCACATGCATTTTCTGCAAGAAATGCTATTTTTACTAGTTCTTACTGCACTAACATGTATTGCAGTTGAGGCGAAGTGGAGATTATTCCAGCTTATTCCGGCTCCATTCCTCAAAAAGATGTCCTCTCATTTGGTGTTCATTTCATTTAGTGGTTCGAAATCAGTATTAAGTCGGGTTGAAATCTTTTGACTTGTCATTGTCACTCTATATTCATTATGCTTCTCCACTCATTTATACATTCATTTGTTGCCCGTCAAGACCACCAGTGACAAGACATCTGGTTGCTGTAGTCAACCGATCATGTGAATTAAGTGCTGTGGGCTAAAGCAGCATCAGATATTGAGAATACATTTAAAAAATGTAGATCTTCCGCACTTCAGACCACTTGGACGCGTGTAATCTGGCTCCAGGCGTTTCGGATACAAAGAGGTAGAAATGTGACTGCTTTGTGTGCAGCACAACGACGAGCTCACCTCCGTGTGTTCAATATCCTGGATGGGTTTCTGCATCCTGCTGTATCATTTCTCATTTAGCATGTCCTTCTTTTACCGCCCCCCCTCACCCCACCCTCCTCCAATGTGATTTTCTCAGTCGGCAACAATTTACTGACAAAACTATGTCATTTAAATTCCAGATAAGGAAGCAAACTCGTTAACCGCGGCAGTGTGTGCGGTTTATGAACCCACCTGCTCATCTGTCCAGCCCGCTAATTGACTGCCTGTTGTCTCGCGGCGCTTCCATCAGTCCGCACTGCGCCATCTAGTGGCCAGGCCGAGCCAGAGCGCCGCCGCTTCCCCTTTCCATTCACTTATTTATTTATTTATTCCAAATAAAGTGCTAGTGTGCAGCGGGGACATCGGTATCTGCGCGGCACTTGCAAACAGCGAATCGCCAGAGACGGACCGCGTTCACTCTGGCTGCCGGTTAAAGTTGGGCCGACCACCTGCGGGCGTCCTCCCGAGGAGACAGTGCATTCGGCCGGTGTAACGAGCGTCAGTTTGCGCCTCCTCTCCCCGGATCATTTGTTGCTGTCTGGGCGCCCGCTGCCAAACAGTTCGGAGGCTGTGTGCTCGAACGCGGATCCGGACGGACTCCCGGGATCTCAGGTGAACGATACGGACGTTGCTTTTTTTTTTTTTTTTTTTTTCTTTTTCTGTAGAAGCTGATGGTTATTGATTGCGCCGTAGCCTCGATCGCTTCATTCATTAATTACTCGGCTTAACTTAACCCAACACCGGGACTGAGCCGTCTGGTGTTTCCTGCAAAAAATTGCACGCGCGAGCCTGGAAATGAACGTCGATATCGAAGCCTCTCAGCGCAAATGGGCTCAAATGAGGGGGGACTGTAGCGCGCGCGCGCGCGCGTCGCTGGAGCCTGCAGAGAAGTGGAGCACCTGTAGAGGCTGCATGAGGTGTCAGACACACACAGCTGCACGCAGCCTCGAACACAGACGAGCAGAACGTCCTAACACTTTCTTTTTGCAGCGTATCCATCATTTAGGAGATGCTTCATCAAAAAAAAATTTAAAAAAAATCAGCTGTTATTTGATTGGCACAATTTCCCAAAAATACGGCTGCATGTTTGCTATGTTTTCCTGAATATTTTTTTTTTTTGTTGCGGAAATGTCGCTACATCTCAAAAAACACCCTTTAGCCATCTTCATCGAAATCATCATCATCATCATCATCATTTCTTTTCTGGTGCAACATAGAAAGTGTGTTTTAATAGCTCGCCCGCCGCTTGACTTTCTGTATTCACGCACATTCTCACCTTCTTCCATGCTACACAATTTTAAAATGATATGACAGTTTTGCAAGGGCTGTTGGTTTTCGCATGCATGTTTAGGCAAACTTTCTTTTGATTTAGGTCACTTGTGAGATTTACAGTCAGAGGATAAAATTCAATTAGACAGCCCTGCAGCAGTCTTTACTCACTGGCAGATGGCTTAATACTCTTGGATTCTGCCTTAGTGTCCCTCATTGCCCTAATTGGATTTCATCATTTCAGACTGTTTATCTCTATAAAAAAAATTTGTTTCAAACATGGCATCATTAATTCAATACTTGCTTAGCCCTGTCAGATCCAGGCCCACTAGCCAGCACTGTCCAAACATTTCACATCTCATCCCCGAGGGATGTGCTTTGTTGTAAATTGAAGTAGATCTCAAAGTAAATTGTTGCATTTCCAATGTGCCGCTGATGGGATGTTGTAAGTGGGAGGATCTGAATGAAGAACACAAAGTGGTGCAGGCATATTGTCTGCCGAGTTATTCTAACCATGAGGAGATGCTTTTCCTCTAAACGATGTCAGGTTTGATTTTGCAGAGCAACAGGATTTTCGTTCTCCAAGAATGCTTGATCGTGATGTTTGTGTCGGAACATCTATGAGACTTAGGCAGTTTTTCAGTGTCAGCCTTGCAGGAATCATAACAGGAAGGTTGCTCTGAGCCTCACCCGAATCACTCCCTTGCTCCTTGCCATCATTTTTTTTCCCCACCATGATGTTATTCACACAGATCAAATGAGCAAATTTGCCCGTTAGATCTTTTAAATGCAGCTCAGACTTATTAAGTTCCATTTAGAACTAAACAAACAGAAACACCTAAGCCGCTGTGTGTGGAAAATTCCTGGAGATGAGAGCTCTTCCTCCGTACATTTGACCTTATTTATAGCATTAATGTGTGAGTGAAACAGCTATCAGCCTCTGCTAGAAGAGTGACATCAAAGAAGAGAGCGAAAGGCAGGTCATCCTTTGTGTTAAATAAAGTAAGTAAAATGATTATTAGTCAAATTAAAGCTAAAACTCTTCTCTGAGCTAAGATCGTTGTCTCGGGAGGAATGAGCCTCCATCACTCTGCTGGGTAAAGAAAACAACTATAATTTATGAGTCATAAATCGGTGCACTGGTGAACATCATTGAACCATGAACAACCAGGTTGGATCCCTGCTTGATTAATCTTTGTTGCTGCACCTCGGTGGTCAATGATGTTCAGCAGCTTGACATGTAAATGACACTTTGGCCTTTTATAGAGTTTGTGTCAATGTTGATGAAAATGAGTGAAGCTGCAGGTACTTAGTGGTAAGCGAAAACATGGGCAGTCCTCAAAAGTGGCAGCTCAGGAGCCAACAACTAATGCAATTTGCAAGTTTAATTGGTGAGCAGAGTAAAAAAAAATGCAAATGATTTATTGTGAAATTGGCAAAGTGCCTGAGACTGGCATCAACAGTGACTGCGTGCATAACTATCTGCTTACTTCATGCACATAATCAACAGTTCTCAAAGCCAGATACGATAACATTTGAGGATGAGGGTAGCACAGTTGTGTGATTATGTATTATTGGAATTATATCAGGATCTGTAAGCTGATGGGACACCTTTAATTGAGCTGGATTCATTTGTCAGTCTGTTTTTCCCCAAAAATGTGGATCTCCAGCAACAAGTTATTCGGCTATTTTTGGGATTGCAGCTTTTGAAGGCAGAGTAAAAATAAACAACAGGAATAAAATTTAATTGCAGGTTTTATACACTGTTGATGTGTTTAGCTGTGGACAGAGAGAGCAGCACACGTTCAGTAAAACAGCACTTTGATAATAATCTGATATTTGCTATTAATTAATTTTCTCTGTGTGCTATATAAGAAAAATAAGACTTGCATTTTATCCCTAACCTTGTCAAAAATTAAATATGGAGAAGAACTAAACATAGTGGCTGTTCTCTCCGCCACACTAGATGCCTGAAACATGTGAAATGACCATAAAGAATTGTTTTTGTATTTAATATGTGATAAATTCCTATTTGTTTTTGCCAAAACACCATTCACAAGCAAAGGACTGTGCAGAATTTTTCCCCGAGATCATGACAATTGTATTTCGGCGGGCTCAGACTGACTGCTAGACAGATCTATTAACAGAGATCCAAACATGCTTATTTGGGACTTTAGGATGAGTGGAGCTGCATGAAAGCTGCTGTCATCAGCAGTCACAGATGCAGAGCGCAAGAAAATCTTCATCATCTTGTGTAAGTCAAGTCACCAAATCGTATTTGAAAGCATTCATCATCTAAACACCAGTGCAGAATTTAGGTGAACAAACAATGTTAAGCATGTGATGCATAGTTCTTTTCTTGTCTTGGAATGTATGATGTAATGTTGAGTTTCCAGCTGCTGTTCCATTCAGTTTAATCATCGACATTGCTGATCTGTTCAGAAAACAATGTTTGTTGAAATTGTGGATGATCATACTTTCATGCAATATGTATATTTAATGCACCTTTATTACTTCAGAGTCACAAATGCAGTTTGCATCATTATTTATTAATCGACGATCAATTAAGTTAACATTACAGTTAAGCCAACAGCAGCAATGCTAAATGTTGGTTTCATTAGTGAGTATTATGCACGGGAGACCAGCACATAACTAAATAAGACAAATGAAATGATTTCGCTCAGTAACCCTCTGTTTGTAGTCATGCATTGGCGTTAGGAGCCAAACCACATGAGCACTCAGCTGTGTGCGTTTAAAAAGGTGATTTTTCTTCAAGACAGAAATATGCAGCTTGTTTTCCAGCACTGATAAGTGTTTGTTTTTCACAGATAATTATTTGGAGCTGACAAGTGTTAATTGGAGGCTTGTTTTTCCACTTACAGAGCTGTTATTTTGCTCTGAAGTGGGTGCTCATATGTTTTAGAAATGCGGATGAACTCGGTAATGCTGGTTTATGTAAACTGTGATTGACGGCTGCAACGACGAGTTAGGATGAGGCTTTGCTGAGTATCAGGTCACACCTGTGCAGGGGTCACAAGTCTGACTGCGCCTTCTCTTTGACTGCAGCTGTGCGGGTAAAAACACAGTGTTGAAGCAGTACTGAATGCTTTGGAATCATCTGATCTAATTACACATTTTGTGCTTATTGCTCTACAACTTGTACTCATAATTTATGTGTGTAAAGGTCTGTGACACAAGTTTATGTGCTGCAGATACGAGGAGCCTCTCTTGTATATTCATGGTCCTTTTTGGATGTGTATTTTTCTATCCTGTCAGAATGTCTTTGCAAGTATTCAAGACGGGGCAGTGAAGCAAAAAAAAGAAAAAAAAGAAAAAGGAAAAAAAAAAGACTTCTCTGCGGCGCTGTAGGGCAAAGATAAATCCATGACCTTTCACCAAATGGCTTACATGCAACACTGTATCACTGTAAGAAAGTTTGCCGTCATGTGAACCCGCAGAGCTGAAAGAAAAGGATCCACAAAGGCATCTTGAAAATTTTCAAATGAAAGACTACAATGCTCAAAAGCGTCTAATTTTAATTGAGCCGTTAAGATTTATAACATGTAGCATATTACAATATTATGCCGTGTGGTTCAGAATTAATTATACATTTAAAAAGGACTGCACTGAAGATGGTGTCAGGGTTCAGGTAACACTTAGTTTGCAAATACAGGGAAACTAGAAATTGTTTTAGAAATTGGTTATGTTTGTGGCAAATGTCCTGTTCCCACCAGAGAAGCAAGGACTGTGTCATCCAAGAAGAGAACTGGTTCAAAGTGTGTTCATAGAGCAAGAAATTTGAGTCCAGAGTTATCTTTAAAAACAGACAGTAGACAACGGATACTGTCCTTTCAAGCAAATGTTACTCATGGAGAAAACAGTCATTTACAGCTGTGGATTTAGACACAAACAGCTGTTCTTAAGGCAAATGTATAATGTGTTTGCTATTGACATGCACGCACACAGGCACACATACACACGCACGCACGCACTCACGCACACACGCACTGACGCACGCACGCACGCACATACGCACGCACGCACGCACGCACGCACGCACGCACGCAAAGAAATGGGATAATGGTGATGAAAGAACATGTCAGCCAGTGAAGACATATGGGTCATTTAAATATGTTTTATTAGTTTTGGGTTTTGGCACAGCGGAGCTCAGGGAAATGAAATATATCAGACA
>CAAKHG010006486.1:3541-14364 GCA_901007715.1 Dactylopterus volitans
CCTGGATGTGACGTGCAGAGAGGAGCCTCCTCTGATCTACTCTGAGGTTTGTTTGCTAGAATGCTGCCGCTGACGTTGTTTCATCCTTTCCGGCACTGTGATTTTCCTACTTTCACAGCGTCCTTATTGGCGAGGGAAATATATTGAAATTAATTGCACTGATTAATTGCACCACCGTTTTTTTCTTCCTCTGATGCTGAGCTGAGCCTTATTTTTTTCGCCTTTTCTTTGTCATCTCAAGCAAATTCAGCTCATACAGCAAGACCATGATGCTACATAGAGCATCACCTCATATGATTCACATGAGAAAAGATGATGATGAAATAAAAGTGCTATAAATGTAAACATGAACCGATCAGCCAAAATATCATGACCGCTGCATATTCACCATAGAATATTATGCAACAGCCCTGCAATCAGCTCTCCATTCAGGGGGTGTTGACATGTTTGAATGATTGTTATTGGGACTGTAGTTTGTGACGCTGTTGGACTGTACTGGGTTACTGTTGAAGTAATTATTACATAGTTATCACACGCTCATCGTTTCTGAATATGTTTTGCAAACTAGAATGACTGTCCTGCACAGAAGTGATTACAAAAGATGTTTTTCATGCAAAAGATTGAAGATAAGCAAAGTACAAGAACATGCATTTGCGCTGGCAGATTGTATCTCTGTGTTCTCTCCTCGCGAGTAAAACATACACTCGGTTTGTCTGGTCGTTGTGTCGTGTCTTTAACATTTCTTCTAGGATGTTGACGTAAACCCAACAGTTACACTGAGAGGGGTCCCTAATATTTTGGTCACCCTAATGCATAAGAGTCGGATGATCAAAATCAAATTTCAAAATTCAACACAAACTCTGCCTGAAGGGAGAATTGATCACACAGATGTTGCATTATAGTCCATGTTGCAGTGGTCATAATGTTGTGGCTGATCGTTGTAAGTGTGTGCATGAAGATTTAAAAAGGCCGAAGCAGGAACTTAAATGGTCAATATTGTATCCTGTTAACGGAGAGATTTGCAAAAGTGTGTGCGTGTGCATGTGCGTGCGTGCGTGCGTGCGTGTGTGTGTGTGTGTGTGTGTGTGAGAGAGAGAGACAAAGGAGCAAGAGAGAGGGAGACAATGATGAGGATGGTGGTGATCCTCTTCGCTGTCCTCACACTGTCCGCTGCTTCATCTTGCAGCATCAGAGACGATGTGATTGTGAAGGCGCTGGGATGCAGAACGTGGGGAGGACGAGAGACTCTGGTAGGAAGTGGAGACACCTGAGTTGTTGAGGTGAAGTTCTCAGCCAGGTGGAACCTCCATGGATGAGTCACTGATTTTTGGCTGCTCTGCTTGTCCACATTCAGGCACCAGAGTTTCCCCAGTAAACACAACAGCTGAGGCTCATGTTGGTTCTCTCGGTCTAGTTTGGTGCAACTAGGAAGAAACACATGGATACGAATAATGAGAATATCTCTCTGTTTTTATTCCAGGCTGATGAGACAGAAACCCTGGACGAGGAGTTTTTAGCAGAATGGAAAGATGGAGCCTCTGAGGGAGAACGTCTCCTCTCACAAGGTCTTCATCCTGGACGGCTTCAGTGAGCTCGGAGTGCTGAGGCCCGTCCTCTTCATCCCCTTCTTCCTCATGTTTGTGGTCTCGCTGTGGGCCAACTCCCTGCTGGTGTGCGTCATCATCTCACAGAGGAGCCTCCACTCGCCCATGTACATCCTCATCGCCTGCAAGGCCGTCGTGGACCTGAGCCTCCCGCTGTCCTTCGTCCCCAACATGCTGCTGAGCTTCTTGTTTGACTGGAGGAGAATCTCCCTGATTGGCTGCCTGGCCCAGATGTATTTCATTCATTTTGTAGGAGCTTTCCAGTCCACTCTTCTGATATGGATGGCACTGGACCGCTACTTTGCCATCTGCACGCCACTCCACTACCATGAACATGTAATATTACCAAGATTCCTGAAGTTTGTGATCCCACTTCTGACCAGGAACTTCCTCATGATCTCATTGGTGGTGAGTCTTGCAGCAAAACTGCCATTCTGTGCTGCAAATGTGATGAACCACTGTTTCTGCGAGCACATGGCCTTGGTGCAGCTGGCGTGTGGAAACACCGCCGTCAACGGTCTCGTGGGCCTGTTGACGTTGTTCTTCGTCCCCGTAGTGGACTTCTTCTTCATCGCAGCCTCCTACGTGGTCATATTCACCTCAGTGCTCAGGTCCGGCACATCAGGAGTCAAAGCCCTTCACACCTGCGTCACCCACATCGTGGTCATCACAGTCACCTTGACAATCACACTTGTTGCTCTCGTGTCGTATCGCATCAGAAACAAACTTCCTGCACCCATTCGGGTTTTCTTCAGCACCATGTACCTGCTGTTCCCGAGCTGTTTCAGCCCGATCATCTACGGCATCAGAACCGCAGAGATACGACAGCACCTCCTGAAGATGCTCGGCTGCAGCTGATTCTCTTTTTGTATTTTTGCTTTTTTTATTTGTATTTATACTCGGCTTGAATAGAAGTAAAACATGTTCAATCTTTGGGCACAGAAAAAGAAAAAAATCTGCAAAGAGAGCAACAGGCTTAGTTTGATGTATAATTTTCTGAATGAAAACCTTTAGGATTATCTACAGATCAGGTGTGGCCTCCCTCTGTCACCCACCTTTGAACAGGATATGACACAGTCAACATCTGATGGCAGCACACCACAGCAAGATATCCAACAACGGTGATACTGGCTGTGCTCACTAGAATGTGGGTGTGCCATGTCTGGACCGAGCAGTTACAACTGCATGATGTCACAGTGGACGACTGCATTGAAATACAGTCCCTCCGAAGCATATACTGTTACTGAGAGGAAGGGTTATCAGGACATTCGGCCACCTCTGCAAGGGTGCGACACAGATTAACTCTGGTGGAATGTGCACGGTGACAACTGTGCCACACATTAAAGGCCAGTGACATATCACATGACCCACTGCAACAGGCCCTGATTCTAGCCCTGGCACCCTCTTTGCAGTTTCTTTGGGCTTTGCCCAACCAGAGTGACGACAAAACACCAAAGGGACTGTGATACTCAAACACCCCAGTGCTGACAGCACAGGAGTCAGGACTCCACTTCAATTCAACTATATTTATATGACATGGTACATGGCTCATTTAATCACGTGTTTCATGTTGAATATATCCTTCCCATCCAAACAACAAATGGTAGAAATATCTCTATATTATAATATACCTATATTTTAATATATACAGTGACCAGCCATAACATTATCACCACTGAGAGGTGACATGAAAAACACTGAGCTTTTGAGAGGTGTTCCTGGTCTGCAGTGGTTAGGACCTATCAAAAGTGGTCCAAGGAAGGAAAAGCGGTGAAGCTTCGACTGCCACATTCTGCTCTGCCACTCCCCATTTCTGCTTCTCAGACACACCCCTCATCAGCTCAACTGCTCCCACCTGCTGCTCCCACCTGCTCTCCACCTCCAATCAAGTCAGTATAAAAACAGCCTCACTCCACTCACTCCGCTCCAGAATGTCTTCTCTCCATGCCTGGCTCTCCAGCGAATTCTCAGGACTGCTTACATGGCTAAGACCAGACTTGCCTTGGACATTTGCTTCTTGTCTCTGCTCCGGTAACTTACCAGCCTTCCGTCACTGAAGCTGATTTTGCCTGCCTGTCTCCTGTTCCCCACCTACCTGTGGCTTGCTGCACCTTGGCCGTTCCCGTTCCACCTGCAGACTAACCCTACTAGATTCCCTTGACTGCTCACCTCTGCTGGTAACATCAGTAACTATTACTCTCCTGCATCCGATCATCTGCCATCCTCTGGTCATCTGTATTCCTTCAATAAAGACTGTTTCACAGAGTAATAGTTGTGGTTCAATTTTGGAGTGCAATTGGATTCATACACGAGCCTGTTACAGTACAATCTGGCCAGACGTTGACCCAGAAACACCACCGTCACCACTGAATCAGTTTAAGAAGATCGAGAATGTATTTGTGCAGCATGAGCAGAGAATGGAGGAGGCTGCTGCACATGCCAGACGTGCTGCAGAGGCCAACGCCAAAGTATGGTTTTGCCGACTATAACAAGGATGAACTTGTGTCACATGACATGCCGACCACCTTGGATGGGGTTATTGAGTTGGCTATCAACACTGACCTTCACATTTAGGCTTGTCAACAACAGAAACATCCAGGGGTTCTGGTTGCAAATTGGGCAGGCCTGGACAAACCCCTGGGTTTCCTGGTCCAGGGAGTCCCACCAGAACTGGCGCTTAGGAACATCTTTGGTCCTCTGGATCCCTGGATGGCAGGTGAGGTGTGTGCTGTGGGCCCACTGGAGCACCTCAGAACAGAGGTGGGCCGGGACAAAGAGCTGGATGGGAGGACAGGCGCCGGGACCTGGCTGCTCCTCCAGCGCCGCCTTAAGTCTCTCCTGAACCCCCCATGTAATGGCGATGGTCAGGCAAACAGATGGAAGGATGGTGTCCGCTGCCATGGAAACCTCCTCCTTTCCCTTCAGGAACTGGTCGGATAGGCCGTCGGGCTTTATGTTGTGGGTTCCCGGGCAATAGGAGAGAGTGAAATTGACCCTGGTGAGGAAGTGGGACAAGCGGGGCTGCCTGGAGTTCAGTCTTCAGACTGAACTGATGTACTCCAGGTTCTTGTGGTCTGTCAATACCGGCCCCCTCCAGCACCAGACCACCAGAAGCTCCCGATTGCCAATGTCACAGTTTATTTCTGCGGGTGACATGCGCCAAAGAGAAATATCGCAGGGGGGGAGCTTCTGGTTGTAGGTAGCCCGCTTAGATAGGAGAGCCCCCACTCAGATATTAGAGGCGTCCACCTCCACCACAAACTATCTCTCAGGTTTGGGCATACGCAGGATGGGCGTAGAGGTGAAGCAGTTCTTGAGGGTCTGGAAGGCGTCTGCGACGGTGGAGGACCAGCTGAAAGGAAGGAGGTGAGCGCTGTGAGTGGGGTTGCCAGCTGGACCAGCTGAAAGGAAGGAGGTGAGCGCTGTGAGTGGGGTTGCCACCACGCTGTATCCCCGAATGAAGCGATGGTAAAAGTTGGCAAACCCCAGGAACCATTGTAGCTGCTCCCAGAGTCAGGAAGCTTCCCTTACCGACGATGTATCCAAGTAAGGAAACCAAAGAAACTGGAACTCACATTTCTTTGCATTTACACACAGTGAGTTCTCCAGGAGCTGTTGAAGGACCGCCTGAACCTGGTGGATGTGGTCCTCCTTGGTCCTGGAGAAAATTAGAATGACATCCAGGTAGACACAGACATGCTTGTTCAGCATGTCCCGGAGCACGTCGTTGATCAGAGCCTGGAAGTAAGCATGTGCATTGGTGCGGCCGACAGGCATCACCAGGTACACATAGTGTCACGTAGGTGTGTTGAACACTGTCTTCGACTCGTCGCCCTCCCAGATGCGCACTGGGTGGCAGGCATTGCAAAGGGCCATTTTGGTGAAGATGTTAACCCCCTCTAGGAGCTCAAAAGCAGATGAGATGAGGACGGAGAGGTACCAATTTTTCCATCTGGTGCAGACGGGGAGTATAGATGACCTCGGGGAGGACTGGTGCCAGATAGAAGGTCAGTGGCACAGTCATATGGACAGTGAGGAGGCCTTCACCTTGCTGAAGACCTCCCTGAAGTCATGTTACTCCGGCGGGACCCCCATCGGGCGGGGGCCAAAGCGGTGCAGGACATAGAGTGAGGAGCAGGACTTGGTGACAGGCCGTGTCCAGCCCAGAATGGCTCCCATTACCCAGTCTATGTGGGGCTTGTGGCGCTGGAGCCAGGAATATCCCAGGAAGAGCAGGATATGAGGAGAGTCCAAGATGTGAAACATGATAGTCTTGTGGTTGTTGCCGGAGAGATGCATCTGCACTGGTACGGTCTGATGGGTGACAGTCGCCAGCAGGTCTAGGGCGCTGGTGGGGACAGGCTGAGGCAGTGTATCCCTTTGTATCTCCAACTACTGGGCCAGCTCTTCATTTACAATGGACACGTCAAAGCCAGAATCTATGAACACCATGAGGGTGTGGAAGACCCCTGGAAACAGCAAGCGACCATGGCAGAGGGGACATTTCTAGAGTGGTTCTGCTGACCTGCATGGGTTCTGGATCTCCCCTCTGTGGTTCATCCCAGGAAGTTGTTGCATTGGTTCAGAAGGGGATGTCCGAACTGTCCTAGCTGTCCTTGCCGTCTATCCTCACATCTGGCCTGGATGCGTCGGTCTACCCGCTGTGTGAGTTCAATGAGCTCATCCAATGTGGCAAGTAGATCATATGACACCAGCTCATCTTTCACATACTCCTCAAGCCCCTGGAAGTAGGTGTTGCACTCAGCCTTGGTGTACCATTTAATCCGGCCAGCCCTGGTGAGAAAGTTGATAGAGTAGTCGGCCAAAGAGTGGTCCCCCTGGTGGAGGTTCAGGAGACCGCCCGTGGCGTCTGGACCATGGGATAGTGGGCTGAAGACCTTCCGGAGCTCAGCAGGGAATTTTTGGAAGCAACTGCAGGCAGAAGTTTGATGTTCCCATTCAGAGGTCCCCTACATACAGGCCCTCCCCATGAGGTGGTTAATGGTAAACACCACTCTGGCCTCCTCAGAGGCAAAAGTGTGTGGTTCCAGGGCAAACAGGATCGAGCTGTTCGTAATAAACGGATTACAGTTCTCTGGGTCCCCCGCATAATGTTCCAGGCCCCCAACCCAGGGTTCAGAAACTGGACAGGGTCGCGCTGGCAGGGGTGCGGCAGCAGGAGCCGCTGCATATAAGTTCTAGGCCGTAGTCAATTTAACGTGGTGGTGAACTGCTGGATCTGGGAAGCTAATTCCACTAGCGTCTGCTCCTGGTTAGCAGCAACCTGGTGGAGCCTCAGCTGCAGTGGAAACGAACAATGCCTTGTGAGGCTGGTGAATGTACTCCACCCTCCCCAGGCATTGCTGTGGCGATGCTGGGTGTGCTGGGTCCATGCTGTGGCCAGATTGTCCTGAAACGGGCTCATGTTGGATCCAAATGCAGCACAATAGCGGGAGATAAGTTGTAATGGTCTGTATTGCAGAACTCACAGCAAGCAGTATAGCAGAGGAGAGGGAATGAATGAGTCCAGAATTCCGGAAGCCGGAGCAATGGATAACCGAGACATGGCTTTCCTCTCACCAGAGAGGAAAGCCATGGAGACCTGCACCACTGACTCCCTGGCTGCAAGTGTCATTCTGCCTTCCTCATCTCCTGCTAGACTTTCTTTTTCGGTCAGAAGAAGGACAAGACTTTACGACCCTGCATCGACTACAGAGGCCTGAGTGACATCACCAGGAAGAACCGTTATCCACTGCAGCTTATCTGCACCACATTTGAACTACCTCAAGGAACCACCAACTTCACCAATTTGGTACTGCCCAATGCCTACCACTCCATCCGGTTTCGAGAAAGAGATGAGTGGAAGACGGCCTTCAACACCCTGAATGGGCATTATGAGTACCTCGACAACATTCTCATCTTCTCCCAGTCCAGAAAGGAACACATCCATTATGTCCAGTCCGTCCTGCAGCTCCTCCTTGAGAACTCCCTGAATGTGAAAGTGGAGACGTGTGAGTTCCATGTCCCTTCTGTGCCCTTCCTGGGGTACATCATGTCCCACGGAAATATCCATATGGACCCAGACAAAGTCTCCTGGACTGTCCCTGAGAACTGCAAGAAGCTACAGTGTTTCCTGGGGTTTACCAACTTTTATCGTCATTTCATATGCAACTACAGCTCCGTGGCAGCTCCTCTCACTGCCCTGACCTCGTACAAGCTATCCTACCATTGGTCACCTTTTGCCGTTGCAGCCTTCCAACCTCTCAAGGATCGGTTCACCTCTGCACCCATCCTCCAGATGCCTCACCCTGAACATCAGTTTGTGGTCGAGGTAGATGCCTGAGGCATAGGGGTAGGGGCTGTCTTGTCTCAACACTCATTAGCCATTAACGATAAACTTCATCCCTGTGCCTTTTTCTCTCGTCACCTGTCCCCTGCTGAGAAGAATTATGACATTATGACAGAGGATTGCTGGCAATTAAGATAGCCCTTGAAGAGGGGCGCCATTGGTTGGAGGGCGCGAATCAGCCATTTCTTGTGTGGACAGACCGCAAGGACTTTGAGTATATCCGTTAAATTGCTGTGGGCCAACACTTCCAAGCTTTCCTGTCACACTGGCGTTCACTGGACACAGCATGGCCTCCTCCAGTGTTTCTGGCGGCCCATCTTGCAGGAGGATGTCTGGGAATTCGTTAAGGCCTGTCTGACATGCAAGCAACACAAGACCTCAGGCCAACCTCCTTTCAACCTCCTCCTGTTCTGCATCATCCTTGGTCCATCATATCTCTGGACTTTGTTACGGGAACTCAATAATTCTAACGGTAGTGAATTGCTTCAGTAAGATGGCCCATTTTGTGCCTATCCCTAAACTCCCCATGACCAAGGAGACTGTGCAGTTGGTCCTGCTTCATGTTTTCCACCTGAATGGCCTCCCTCTTGATCTTGTGTCGGACTGTACCCCCCAGTTTGCCTCTGTGTTTTGCAGAGAACTCTGCAGTCTGCTGGGTTCCACCCCCAGACCAATGGACAGACTGAGCACTCAAACTAAGAACTGGAAGCTACCCTGCGGTCAATGGTCTCAAAGGTCAAGTCATTCCCAAAAGCCCTTTGGTCCCAGCAGCACAACTGGCTCGTCCTCCACGAATTGTCGACGGCGGTCCAGTGTATACAATATGTCGCCTCGTTCATTCTTTTCGGGAGGAAAGAGGCCTCCCAAGGAGAGATCCTGGGTTCCAGCTCGTCATATTCTCGACCCCAATGTGGTTGCAGACTTTCATCTGCAACACCCCAACCAGCCAGCCCCTCCATCTACTCATCGTGAGACCCATGTGTTTCCACTGCCTTTCCAGGGTGCTGATGAAACTGCCCTCCATAACCACTCCACCCAGTGGTCTGGCTCCCAGGAGCATGAGAAATGGACCACAGAGCAATGGAAGAAGGTTGCCTGATCTGATGAATCACGTTTTTTATCCATCGTGTGGGTCGCTTACCTGGGGAACACATGGCACCAGGAAGCACAATGGGAAGAAGGCGAGCCTGCTGAGGTGTTCTGCTGAGGAACCTTGGGTCCTG
The DNA here is from genome assembly GCA_901007715.1 of Dactylopterus volitans. NCBI lineage: Eukaryota > Metazoa > Chordata > Actinopteri > Syngnathiformes > Dactylopteridae > Dactylopterus > Dactylopterus volitans. The sequence goes on from CAAKHG010006486.1 coordinate 12,718, forward strand.
CCATTCATGTGGATGTTATGGTTCATCGGCCTATATCACTGCAACATATACACATACATTTACACTTAACATACTGTACATTTCTGCCCATAATCCATGTAGTGAAGTCTTAAATGTTTTCAGAGGAGAAAAATGTCATCACTTCATCATTTCCTTCCATAAGACATTTGTCTAAAATGTGACGATCAGCGTATGACTCAGTGTTACCTGCTGACTCCTCAGCGCCCTCTACAGACGGAACAACAGCCAGCTGAAGGTCCAGCTTCATACTGAACTTCACCTGGTTTTCACCCTTAACTACAGTCATGTTTCTGCCATCATTGGCCGTCGGCCGGGTTGTTTATGACAAACCATGATGACCATACGCCATCAGGAGTTGCAAGCTGCTACACGGAGTCCCATCAAATTCTGAATATTGTCATATTGGAGAGCAGATTAGTTTAAAGCACCGCCCCTTTCATGCTCGATTTATAGAAATGTGATTTGTTTGGATTTTTTTTTATAGTCGTTACACCGCACAGTCACTTTTGATTTAACAATCACTTGTTTATGCCAGATTACCGTCTGTTTAAACTTCATCACTGGCTGCGAAAAAAGTGGAGACAAACCCAAGTTTTCAAAAACTTTGGCTGGGTGACGCCAGGGACGTCCCGTCGGACCCTGCAGCCAATGGCAGCGTCAGACGGAGGACATTAAAGAGCTGAGTCAGCATTCAGCAGCGACAGGCGGACGGAGGGATGGACGGAGGAGAGTCAGCGTCTGTCGTCAACCAATGAGAGCCGCCGGTTTCTTCTCTGCAGAGGTTCCTCTCCTCTTCATGTTCAAACTTAAGAACTGAGGATATATCAGGTAGAATGGTGCCGTTATTGTCTTCTACATATCTTGATTCTATTGTAGCAGTCTGTCATGACATGGTCTGAATGGTCGTTCCTTTGCAGAGTGTCTCCACTTGTGTCCTGGATGTGACGTGCAGAGAGGAGCCTCCTCTGATCTACTCTGAGGTTTGTTTGCTAGAATGCTGACGTTGTTTCATCCTTTCCGACACTGTGATTTTCCTACTTTCACAGCCTCCATGCAGACATGCTAACAGCTAAATGTTTCTCCTTCTCCTCTGGACTCACTGCAGTGTGGTGTTCACGCGTTGCTCGGTTGCTGCCACGTGGTTATTAGCGAGGGAAATGTTTGAGATTTGAGATGCAAGCATCTGATTAATTGCAACGCCTTTTTTTTTCTTCCTCTGATGCTGAGCTGAGCAGTTTTGACACAAATAAAATCATAAAAGGGTTAAATGTTTATAGATAAACAGTCGTGGTTGCATGTTACTGTTGCAGTCAATGATCAGAGTGCAAACCTAAGCTGAGTTGTACTGCCATTAAAGCACTGTAGAAAACAATTTCTAATCTCAGCAAGTCATGTCTTCAAATTATGAATTTCTTAAAGCAAGTGAGAATGAATCTATGCAGACTGAAGACTGGCCTTTTCTTTGTCATCTCATGCATATTCAACTCATACAGCAAGATGATGATGTTATGCTCTGTCCACCATAGAATATAATACAACAGCCCTGCAATCAGGTCTCCCTTCAGGAGGAGTTTTAAATTGAATTGTGATTGAATGTGTGTGAGAGAGGTGTTGACATGTTTGAAT
>CAAKHG010006494.1:3569-14024 GCA_901007715.1 Dactylopterus volitans
GAGCAGCTGGATTTGTAAAAACAAAACAAAACCCAACGTCCCAATGTAATCACCATCATCAGTGACCTGTATTGTCGACAAAGGCACACACACTGACAGCCAACCCCTCTGTAAATAACCCACTCTCCCCTCTTAATTCACTATCATGTTTTCTGATGGTGCTTCACTTTTTTTTCTTTTTTTTTTTGTGTGTCTGCTTCAGTTCTCTATTTGCTTGTGTTGCCTATCAGTCTTGTCTGGGGCTGTCCCATGAAATGGATCAATAAATTAGCCTGCTGACTTAATAATGCTATTAAAACACAGTGTAGGTGTGACTTGTGTGATAGTGAACAGAAAAAAAACGTAACCTCTAGCTTTGTAAGTGTACTAGCAGTCAGGTATTCTTTCTCTTTTCTCTCTGGAGTGACGCTTCAGACTATTGAGGAAAGCTTGCTGGCTAACTCTGATCCTGCTTTGTGACATGCCCCCATTTCAACAGGTCTAAAATGTGACCGATGTCCCATTTTCCTCGATATAATAGTTACTGAAACCCAATTGGCAGAAACCACTGCTGAATGCATTAAACACCACACGGAAAGATGGAATATTGGCCACATTTACCTGTCGGACCGCAGTCTCACCTCTTATAGCTGCTCCCTCATTAAGTTATTTTGTGGGAGGAGTCTTATCAATCCAACCCACTTTTGTTTTTAAATGGACTAAAAAATGTTTTGTTACTGTTGACATTTTCATGATGTCTGTTAATAAAAAAAGACCTATTATTCAAGTGGTTGTGTGGGCTTATTGATACTTGATCATGTCCAACTGGACTAATAACTGCCAAATATACAATTAAAGGAACACTCAATGGGAAAGAAATGTTTAATATGATAAAAAAAGAAAAATAACAGGAGGCAAATTGTACAAATCCAAAAACAACTGGAATAATACTGTCATTTTTTTTTTTTTAAATCCTTATGGATTAAAACAACAAACCTGAAAGGTGGCCACATCACTGGAATACCTCAGTTGAACTTGCAGTGCATTTGATCACTCAAAAGCAACATTTTAACACTTACAACAGGTAACTGAAAGCAAAGTTTGCATTTACAAATACAAACCTCAAACAACAGAATTACATCCCTGTCTTTGCATTATAAAATACTGCTTGCATCTTTTCAACAAAAATAATGGCATTGTCATCGAAGAAGTGTGAGATCAAATGTCAGTTGATTTGCCAGTACCATGTAGGCAAATAATACTGTAAGAGGTATATGTGATAAACCGGGATCAGTTTTACAATGATTGTGATATGGCACCAATATAAGCAGGGTTCCATTCATGTGCAACTCCAGCTGACAGCAAATAAAAGTTCCTCCCTGCTCTTTGCTGTGATTCTACAGGAACAAAAAAAAAGACCTTCTGGACAAAGAGGTATGACATAATAAATGTATTATTGCAGGCAGCAGGTGAGGTATCATAGGTCTCAGCCTGCTTATTGTTAGTACCCACATACTGTCTCCCGGATAAATATCCACATCCACTTATTAGATGAGAGGAACTGTGAGGATGAACTGCCTGACCAATCACACCTTCACAAATGAAGACGATTGAAATGTGCTTAAAAACTTTTTGAGGGTCGAGAGATTTTCTAATGATCGGTGATGGAATGCAATTGCTAGTTTTAAAGAACAGTGACTCAAAAAGGAGTCACTGTCGCCAATCTCGTTTCCAAAATGCGTGCGTCATACTACTGGAACAGTTTCCCTTGAGCACCTGTGTTGGATGGATTTAAATATGAGTCAAGAAAAACCCTAACAAATTCATATAAAAATGTGTACACAGATCCACTGGTAAATAATACCTCATTCTCATTATGGCTTCATTAAAAACATGAAAAAGTGCTGAGCTCTTCTACATTTCAGACTTGATTACAAGAGAAACAGATTGTGACCACGACAGCAAATGAGCTGTCTGCTGATGAGCTTGTCATAATAAACCCTCAAGGAGGGGTTAGACCACCTTTTTGTGTCATATTGCTCAACCCAGAACTCTAAATCGGTTGAAATCCTGAACATCGGCTCAGGTAAAAGCTGCATCCCCCTGCTCACATGCAGGTGACCTCAGCCTTCCCTTCTTCCTGCTCAAAGCCACCTTCCTCTAAGTGAGACAAGGCGCTGGGATACCCTCCTCCGAACACCGGGAAGCCCCCGATGCCTCCAGCAGCAGGAGAGAGCTCCTCTGGAGGGACGGGGCTGCTGACCGAGCGGCTCACAGAGCGACTGGACACTTCGCTGTGCACAGACAGAGTCTGAAGAAAGAGAGAGAGCCACGCTGTTACAATGAAAGAGGCTTCCATTCCTCCCAAGCAGATCCCCTCCTTCTGTGTTGTCCTTGGTGCTTCCTGTTTTTTCATTGATCTTCGTGGGTTCGAGCGAACGTCACCAAAAATGAAGTGTAATTTCGACTCTATTCACCAGGGTGCAGTGTAGACTCAAAAAATACCCTTTTCTCTGACCCAAAATGAAGTCTAACTGTCAAGATGCTGAATTAATTTAAGCGACCGTGTATGTCAATCCCATTATTGTTCATTCACACATCATCCAGATCTTTTCTCCGCTCACCTGGTTCCTGTGTTGTGCGGCTGCCTGGTTTCTGACAGGCCTCTGAAGAAACACAACCTGCTTGGTGGCCAAATTCCCATCACTGCTCACACAGACATACAAATGGCACAGTCAGTTAAGATGCATGTATTTTTTTTTAAAATGTCCTTTAAAAGCCTGTTTTCATGAAAGTTAAGTTGAGCTGTTCCTACCTGTCATGTCGGATGATGGGTGTGGGCAGCACGCAGGTGAGCAGCCACCCAAACTCAGCCAGAGTGTGGAGGAGGGGCCCGTAGTCTGTTTTTACATTGGAGCCCTGGATAGATGCAAAATACAAATATGTTCAAATGTTTGGCTTGTAATCTTTTATTAATCTAAAGGAAAGTGGTTTTAAAGTAACCTGGCCAGATTTCATTATTTTTTATTTCTTTGCCACTGGGTACCACAGTATAATGATATTTTCAAACATAAAAAATGTCAGTGCTTCAGGGTACATGATATTGGTGTGTTTCCATTAGGAGCCAAAAAATATGTTAATTTAAAACAAAAAAAAAAACAACCGAAGAGGTCTACCTAGCACATTTTGAACTGAGGGTGATATGAGCGTACTTATCAAAAATCCCGTCCCTGGGTCTTTTCGTTTAGGTGTGACTGCAGAACAGTCGCACAAACAGGCCTCCTTTACTGCGTTTAGAGTGTTTTCGTTTGGAGCCTGGACTTTAGGGGAGCCATCAAAAGATCAGTCCTCCCATAAAAATGCAAATACCTGCACCTATTTTCCTGTTTCCTTTTTTTGCTTTGCGGAAAGTTTTAGAATGACATGTACATAGAGAAGACGTCTGTCTGGTAGCGACTTGTCAGCCACAACACTGACGAGCCCTAAAGCAGTCTCTTGATTTATCATCTCTCTTTTACTCTACTGGGACCATTTCTACAAAATGAGCATCATGTTGTACTGATGAGGACTTGAAAATGGCAATTGAGACTGTAAACTAATAAGAAAAAAAACCTTTACTGAGGTAATAAATAAAGTGAGAAATGGGTTCGATATCTGATACTGACAATCAGACCTCCTGTTTGAATCTAGAGGTTTCGCCCCCTGCTGGCCACCCCAAAGAATGCAGACGTAAGGCACGTCACTTTTCACTTCAGTTAATGCGTCCTTCAAATGAGCAAAATAGCGTGCACAGTTCATTTAGTATGTTTGCCTTGATGGATATGCAATACGACGCTTCCCTGCCCTTTTGCGCAAAATACTAGGAGGAGGAAATGCAAATAGGTTGATTTAGCACATGCAATGCAATATATATATATCATTTTTGGCATGAATAAAGGACAAATAATTCATAATTCAGAGATATAGGCTGTCCAGCAATTACAGTTTGGAGATGTTGGATGAGCCCAGGGCTTATTTGGAGCCGGTTACGCGTGTTGCCTCCAGTGTTCTCCTCTCCCCCCTTCCTATCCCTCCACCTGTTTTATTTCCAGAGGTTTGAGAATATTGCAATTTAAAAAAAAAAAAAGAAGAAGGATTCTTCGCTTTATATCTTGATATCTTCTCTTAACTTCATCGGGTGTTCTTTTGGTTTACCAATTGCATTTACTCTCTGGCGTATGAAGTTTCTCCTGGTGACATCGAGATTTCTTTGCTGTAGTTCAATAATATTTTTATTTCCCTCTTCCAATAACGCCTCTATTTCCATTGGGGTGAAATTTCATTTTCCACTTGCTGACATCCTGCATTTCTTTTGAACTCTCCATGGCGGGAAGCAGGAAACACGCAGCACCCTCATTTAAATGCGGCTGTTTGCACCTGTTGTCATTTGCACGCGCAATCCTAGTTGATCACCTGCAAAACACACACACCAGCTGCATGCGCAATCTAGCACTCTTTATTTGGGATCTTAGTAAATCAGGCCTTAGGTGTTGCTGCAGCACAGGTCTCTTTTTACACTGTATTCAAACTAGAGTAATTACGTGAATGTGTAGTTATACACGATATGAGATAAGCAGGATATTTTAGAATTATGACAGGGAATTTATTGTTATCAGGGAATTGGAGCAGCTGGGGCCAGCTATCCACGTATAGAAATACTTTTTTTTTTTTAGTTATGTTCTCAGCTAGAATAGGTGTCAGCATATTAAACCAAGCATCAGAACAATGCAACTGTGAGAGGGATTTTTTTTCTTCATATTTTAGGTGAATTAACCCTTAACAACAAGACTTACTGCCCTCTCATCTTTTAACAAATCATCATGGCAGCTCGATCATGCACATTTCCACATCTATTTTCTCCTGTCAGAATGAGGTCATGCGCAATCATTATAAGGACTTCACACACGCACGCACGCACGCACGCACGCACGCACGCACGCACGCACGCACGCACGCACACACACACACACACACACACACACACACACACACACACACACACACACACACACACACACACACACACACACACACACACACACTGACCTCAATGACAGTCCACTGCTCAACGACAATGGTGTCGTTGGCAGGAGGTGAGGTGCTTTTCTCTTCATACACAAACAATCCCTCCAGAGACCTGGGTACCGGCTCACCTGAAAAAAAAAAAAGACTAAGTCCTTTCACCGACACCATCATGAGAAGGAATACATAATAATTAGGCAATGTTCATCAAATTTATAAAGCGACATTTCCTTGAGTGCTTCAGGAACATGAACATACATATAATGGCCTTGTTATCAGAATTAGGTTAGCCTCGAGTTCCCATGTGTCCATGTGTGAGAGGAGCAATGTGATGCAGAGGATCCTTGCTGCTACATGTGTGTGTGTGCGTGTGTGTGTGAGTGTGCTTATTTCAGTGCAAGGCCTGAAATGTCTACAGAAGACATCGCAGAGGAACGGGAAGTGAGGTCGCCAAGGTTAGGAACACAGCTCCAAATTTAGTGGATGACAGGAGGGAGGGGCCGCAGCCAAAACAGGAAGGTTTGAATGACTTTTTTTGTGACACAACACAAAAATAATGCAGAGGATAGAAAAGGAAGGACAAGAAATAACACAAGTTGTCCAAAAATGAGATGGAGTGGAAATGTTGTGGAACCCGTTTTCTGATCTCATGTGATATGCCAGAAAGATGCGAGTATGCATGGCTATGTTCTGTACGTGTAGATTTGATTACATTACAAATTTAAAACAGGATGGAATTTTAGACTATTACTCATTATAATTAGAATTATCTCAGTACAAAACGCTGCAGTATCACAAGGTTTTCAGTTGATTTAGGGCAAAATGTCTACTTGCACCTCCTGCATCTGCTGTTAGCCGCCGTTTGCTTACATCTTCTGTCAATCAAACCCACCTTTCGGTGTGTCCCAGTACACAAAGGAGTCCACCAGTGACCAGCCCTTCCGGTAGTAGGCCGCCGTCAGCTCTAGCCAGTCAGCCTCGAGGGAGCTGACCACCTGGCCCTTCCTGGAAACGCGCATGGAGAGTGCCCCCTGGTGGTACTGACAGGCCAACGAGTCCAGAGGAGCGCAGCCGGGAGCCCAAGAGTGGAAGAAGACCAGCAACCTCAAGTCTAAGGGGAGGGAAGGGGGCGAGTATGACTCGTCAGCAGGATGAATTTCGTCAACATCTTGAGGTGGCAGTTCAGAATCGTGACTTATGGAGTTTCACCTCTGGGTCAAGGTTACAAATACAGAGTAGATGGTGTAGACATTTTAAAGCCCTCCAAGCAAAATTTGTAGTTTGAGCTGTTGAAATAAAATGCATTTGACTACTATGGAACATGGATTTAATAACCCTTGAACACTGGTGCAGTGATTTTTAACAGATTTTCTCACAAAATACAAATGTGTGGCACATGATTTAAAACACAGAGCAGAGTCTTTCATGTCGATGATTTGGTTTGTTTACATCTCAGGTTTATACCTCAGACCGTCTGACATCCTTTGGTTTGCTCATGATCCTGCGGTCACAAAGCAGAGATGATGCAAAACTACTTTGACTTCATGATTACATGAACACTGGAACATGATGGAAGTTCCCAGACTATTAAGATGAAAAGAAAAGAGACAAAAGGAGCGCAACGCAGTAATTCTCACCGGGGCTGTAGGTGTTCTCCTCCAGCTCTCGATCTCCAGGCGGTGTTCGTGGAGGAGTGCGTGGGGGGGAGCGGCAGGCCCTTTTCGGACTGTGCACCCTCCCGTTAGTGATCCCGCTCACCTGCTGGAGGACCGAGCCGACAAACCGCACACCTCCACGGGCGCTGCTGTTCACCTACCAGAGAGATGACACCCACGTCAGCCACACTGCTCACTGTGATCCCTGGTAGCTGCCACCCCGGGGTCCACGCTGGGATACAATACATGCACTGCACTTTCACTACACGTGGCAGAGTCCAAGTTTATAAGCATGTAATGGATCCGATACCATTTAACCAACAAGCCTGTGGTTTTTCTTTTCATATGTTCTGGGGGCTAATAAGCGAGCAAATCTTGTTGCAAGGACTAACCCTGTCGATGAGCGCTCGCACGGTGTCACCAGTCAGTGAGTCTCCAGGTAATGGCCACTCCTCCACCCTGAGCAACGGCACGCTGTGACACATGGACGCCGTCTGCTTGCTGAAAACACACACGCAGACAGAAAAAAAAACCTGAGGCGGGTTCAGTGGGGAGTTTCAGGGTAAATGGCACAAAACGTATTCAACCTGTCCAGCTGGAGAGTTCACAGTTCACTTGTACTTGTTACCGAGCTGCAGACATCAACACATAAATCATGCATAGGCTCAGCGGGGGGACGGACACCAGCAGCCACCATCAATTAAAAAAGATTAAACAAAGATTCATGCAATTTAAGTCCGGACAGTTCATCATTAAAACATGAGTTTTTTTTGTTGTTTTTTTAAAATAAAGAATATAAGTAATAAAAATCATATTGAGTATGTAAATAAAATCATTCACGCCTACTATTATCATTTTACAAGGAAAAAAACCCTCACTGTCAAATTACATACTGTCCCTCTCCATTGGCTGCTGTGGTACCCTTGTTGTCAAGTGGATTTCCAGCCAATAGGACCTAAACTCAGTTTGTAAGAGCAGGCGCCCCTTCCTCCTCCTCCAGGCACACCAGCCTGACCTCCTAGCAGAGCTTTACATTAAATATGCAGCTGGCTTCATCAATCATTCATCTATTTACTAGAAAACGTGATGGCAAATCAGTGGGCACATTGGATGGCACATGTGGCAGAGCCAGAGGAGTCCCACACAGCGTGTGCGTAGCGACTGGGTGTCAGCATGTCCTTCAATGCCACAGTTTATTTCAATCTAAGGTCAATTTCACAATAAAAAATAAACGTACTCTCCTATATAAATACAAAAACGGTCAATCCTTTGCCTAAATATAGATGTAGAAGGCCAAGTATTTACCAACCGTCGACACCTACTTAAAAATATTGTTCTGATTTGTATTCGTCATAGGGAATGTGCAACTGACCGTGTGGAGGGATTCACTCGTTCAACTGGACATGGATAAAGTAACTGACATGAAATAGTAAGGAGAAGACTGTTACCTGCTTCAATAAAAGTCCTGTTCTATTTGCCTTAGTTAACGTGATTAGCCGCACCTGTGTTTCCTTTACTTTATATGGAAATGGCTGCTGTGAAAAAAAAAAAAACTCCCCTGGAAAGTTTGCAGGCTAGTTAGCTTGCTAGCTCCTTCATATCAATTGGAAAGACCCTCCAGTGGTCACCAACGGACCAGGTTTATGAGTTTGAGTCTTGCTTATTTCACAGAGAGGCAAATGTACAAGTGAATGAAGTGAATTTTAGAATCTAAACTTTGCCCTTTACCAGCGGACAGTGTAATTACAAGCGGGATTCAAATGTGTTCAGATGTGCCTGTTTCCAACACCTGTTGAACCAACAATTTAGTTATATTTGGAAATCAACTCACCAGCTGCACTGATTGAGAACGGGGCCCCATGCGGCCTTACAGGCCACCAGGCCACCGCCAATGTATGTTTTAGACCAGCATTTAATATTTCACATCTTTCCAAACAAGACTTTTTCAGACTTGGTAAGAATCGCACCATGTATTAGCGAGGGTTAGGACTCATTTACCTCGGTCTTGGACGGGCCAGAATGGCGCGGTAGAGCAGGCTGAAGGGCAGTGAGCGGGTTCGGCCCACGGACAGGATGATGGGGTGCAGCGTGGCCAGGACGTAGCCTTGTGTGTAGTAGGGCTGCAGAGCCTGCGGCAGCTCGGACAGTGAGGCCACATACTGCACCGTAGGACGGCTACCTGCATGCATGGAGAGATGATGGGATGGAGAGTTGGTGCAAAAATGGGTTAGTCTTCCATCTCCAGTTGCTCAATTCAAGTTAGAGTAGATCGCTCCAGGTTCATTCATTATTCGTTGTAAACAGCAATTTTTTTTTCAGCAGTGGAAAATGTTCGAGTAACATGGCAGGCGGCCTGTCTGCTTCAGTGTAAACATGCCCTCAGACATGTTCATTGAGGACCTCGTGAAAATCTGGCACAAAGTCTGGGAAAGCTACTATTTCCAATTTAACATTATGAATTCCCCTGCCGCAATGAGACACGCACGCATGCACGCACGCACAGACACACACACGCAGGCCAGCACAGGGTCTTCCAGACAGGAACGCAGATGATGAGAAAGGAGCATTCCATTCATTTATTTAACTCTCAGATTTGTATTTCCCCTAGTAAAATATCATCTCTGCATCAAAGAGGGTACAATTTGACACATTTATCATAATCACCTAAAAAAAGTCCCACATCTGCTTGTGCACTACAAATCCCACAGTGTGTGAAATTGTCACGACTTACTCCATAACAACACACACAATAAGAATGTCCATGTCACTGTTCTTAAACGGTGCTCATGTGGGACTCGAGAAATAGATGTTGCTTGGTCTGACTGTTTCGACTTCCTGTGTCCAATTGTAACATCGTCTGGTGGCTGCAAATGCTGATGTGAAGTCTGTCTGTGCTGGAATGGCCATAAAAACACCAACCCAGGCATGTTGAGGGAAACACCACACACACACACACACACACACACACACACACACACACACACACACACACACACACCCCACAGCTGGAAGGGCGACACTGAAAATACACATCAACAGTAGTGTGTGCTCTATATACAGATTTTCTGTGCATTACCAACAGTGAGACTCTAAGACTGGCACACACACACACACACACACATGCACACACACAGACAGCAAGCAATATTTTCTTCACTGGCAGCCAGCAAATCATGAATCCCAAAGCCTTTAAATGTCAGTGTCTTTATGACAAATCCCTACATGATAGCGGGATCATGCCGGGGTTTCGGCTTGTCCAGCATGTGTCATCGTCACTTTGCAGCCGCATAAAACACTTTTTTTTTTAACAAAATATTTTTATGTGTCACACTGTTTTGTCACATAAAAATTACTTTCTTTATAAAACATGTGAAAATGCAGTGTGGCGACGTCTAGAAACTGCACTCAAATGTTTTTGTTGACTGACACTAAACTAATACTAGCAATAGCATGATAGACTTCTACTCACAATAATCAAATGACGATTAAGGAGAGATTTTAATTTTACTCCCCTTTAATAATCATGAAGGAAATTGCTCTCTGTATTAGAGGCTGCTGTAGGGAGCACACATGACTAGAGAGGGGCAGTTGTGGGCCTTAATAAAGGGCCATATACATACATACATACATACATACATACAGTGCATATAGTTTTATACAGAATATATATACACACGCACACTGATCAGCAGTAAGATAAAAACCACTGAGAGGTGTCTCTAAACTTTTGTGGGGGGGTGACCAAAATATTAGGGACACC
>CAAKHG010006496.1:9001-28370 GCA_901007715.1 Dactylopterus volitans
CCGGGACTCAAAGAACAAGGTTTACATCCATTGACTCTTATCTGTCAAAGCTAATATTAGATTTTATGATAATACATTATCTGTGTTCTGCAAGTCTGAAATTGTTCCCATGTCCTCTATTTCAGTTGCACATGCATCTCTTTTCATTCAGAACATCTCAGTGACAGTATGTAGCATTGTGCTCATGTTGGTGTTCTCATATAAGCAAAGGATTGAACAGATCTGGGATGGATGGCTTACTGTGAGTAGACGCTGCATACATGGCTAGCAGTTTCATTCATACCTTTACACTATGTTGATATCACAGTGATTACAAAACACAGGAATTATTGCTGGTGTTGTTCCCTCTGTCCCTGTTGTCTCTGCCTCTGAGCTTGTGGCTACTCTGTGCTGTCATAGTAACATGTTGCATCGCAAAACTTACACAAGGTGGTTTGTTATACGGTGGTGATCGTCCTGGCAGATGTGGCAAACCTTGCAAGTACAGCGTTGACCATTGCCATTCAGAGGGACTGGATTGTCGTTATCACCGGCTACAACCGAGGCCACCTAGCCGGTAAGGGGATTCATGCTCCGTGAATGCATATATTTCTTATCTTCCATGTTTAGTCTTTAGTCATGAGTTTCAGTCAAGTACTGGCCTGGTTCTCGTTGAAAAATCCTCTTCTCCACTGGAAGCACATTAACCTCTGTGTCTCTGATCCTGACAAAAGGAATGAATGCAACCATGAGGCGGATAGATCAGGTGACTAACATCCTGGCCCCACTAGCAGTGGGACAGGTCATGACCTTGGCCTCGAATGTGGTTGGCTGTGGCTTTATCCTGGGATGGAATCTTGTGTCTCTCCTAGTGGAGTTCTTCTTCTTGTCACGGGTGTACCGCATCGTCCCTGCTCTGTCAGTCAAACCACCAGCATTAGAGGTGGATGACATATATCTGCAAGGGATGGAGGAGAGAGACTCACAAGGTAGGAATGGATCAAAGAGTGACTTTTCGAAAGTTTATGCGTTGAGAATATCTAATGCTTTAGATTTTCAGAAAGCATGGAAGCACTGTAAAAACCCACAGATACTGATTAACCCAATAGAATAAAATATGTTTCAGTGCTTTGTGAACTCCTTTGTATTACCAATGCTTACTTGCACAGTGTTTGGCAGCAACTTTTAATGATAATGCTGACAGGAATCAGATCAGATATTGAGGATGGTTTGAGGGAAAGACACGAAAGATCCCATCAAACTCTCAACTATGCTTGTTGAATACTGTGGGCAAAAAGAGTGTTGTACATTGGACAACACTGAGGCTCCTGCCTCAGACGGAACCAGCTGATGCATAGAAGCAACTGACATACGTAATGTTTTTTCATCAGGGGAAGTTAATGTTGCACAACCGCAACCTCTGACAGAAAGCAACAGCAACTCAAGCCTACACCTAAAAGAAATCGCAGACCTACCGCTGTGCTTCCGGAGGTTTCGCTGGCTGGTGAGCACCTGTAAGGACGGATGGAAGGCCTATTATCGCCAGCCGGTCTTCCTGGCAGGCATGGGCCTAGCTTTCCTCTACACCACAGTCCTTGGCTTTGATTGTATCACCACGGGCTACGCCTATACTCAGGGCATAAGTGGCTCCCTCCTTAGTTTGTTGATGGGTGTATCAGCTATCACGGGGCTAATGGGCACGGTGATGTTCACAAGACTGAGGAAGACCTATGGTCTGGTGAACACTGGCATCATCTCCAGCTGCCTCCACCTGGGCTGCTTGCTACTGTGTGTTTGCTCTGTGTTTGCCCCCGGCAGCCCCATGGATCTTAGCCTGCTGATGCCCTACATTACCTCTAACTCCTCCAATGAGCTTGGGGGGATGGCAAGCCAAAGACAAAAGCATACTTTTCCTCTAAGGGGAGGCAGCAACCAGCCACTGCTACCTGACCGCTCCTCCATCCATTGGACCAACAATACCGTGCTTTTTGACAATGTGCCCTCTGGAACAGCACCTGAATCTTACATCTCCATCATTCTCCTGTTCTTGGGTGTCATCACAGCACGCATTGGTGAGTAGACAGACCTTCAAAATGGAATGGATTTTATCACTATGCACATATTAAACTAATGATTGTAGTGTATGGCAATGGCTCTAACATGAAGTCAGCTGAGTTATCACAGATATGTTGGCTTTAACCTTGGTGATGAATAAAAAACTGCAGCACAGAAATTCTAATATTTAAGGCACTTGATAACATATTGCCAAAATACATGTTGTCCACCAGAGAGCCCTATCTTTTGTTCAAGTGGAAAATGTCATATTCAGGCCATACAGTGTATTGGTCCCAATTGGTCATACTTAATAATTTTGTTATCATTTTAACAATTTATGTGACTGCAGAGCACTACATTTTCAGAGCAGAATCAATTTTAAATATGTGGTATTACCGTCTGACCATCAAGACATCTCATAAGAGTAGATCATCGCACTGTCTGTTGTACCCATATATTCTAGTTTTCTCTAAACAAGTGAATATACTGTTACAACTCTTGGCTAATAATTTGCCACTTAAACTATAAAATCTCAATAACACTTGTGTTTTAGGTCTCTGGTCCTTTGACCTGACAGTGACCCAGCTCTTGCAAGAAAACATCTGTGAGTCAGAGAGAGGTGTGGTAAATGGGGTACAGAGCTCCATGAACTACCTCATGGATCTGCTCCACTTCATCATGGTCATCTCTGCTCCACAGCCACAGCACTTTGGCATCCTTGTGATCATTTCTGTACTATTCATCACCACTGGGCACACTATGTACTTCCTGTATGCACACAAAGCAAAGAGAAAACGCCGCCTCGACACATAAGGAACAGACATGGCCCACGAATCCAGGCACGAGATGCTCACAGCACGGACTCCACTCTGCACATGTGAAATGAATGTCTCCCTCTAGTTCCGTCAGCAATCTTATTGCACCACTCCACTCTTGACTTAGCCATTCATTTCAGCACAACACAGCATGTGTCTGTCCCACCTCGGCTGCTTTCTTCCTGCAGGGCCATGTGACACAGCAGCAACCAAGAACTCAGGTGCAGTACAGTGGGAGACACACTGTTTTGTGTACATAAGTTGAGGTGGCCATTACAAATTCAGCAATGGTACCTCCCGGAGAGATGTCCTAATCTAACATACAACAGGACTCTAAGGCACAAGCTCATGCCTTTGCAAACCCTGTAGGATTCCTTCAAGACTTTCATCAAACGAGTCTGTTATCTTACACAGCTTTTTGGATGGAAGAGTGGATGGATGGAGATTTTTTTTTTTTTTTTTAATGTTCACACATTAAAGAACTGGTGTTGTGAGGAAAACGGTGACACATAGAAATACAAAACGAGACAGTACTTTTAAAAGTGGCACAGATGTTACTGATCCGTCCACTTGGAAATATTCCAGGATGTCCAAAAAGGAGTATAAAGGGAACTAGATGTGAGATTGTCTAATAATACAACAAGCAAACAAACAAAAGAATAAGAAAGGCAGCCTCCCCTTTTGATGGACAGCAGTGAGAGGATGAAATATTTCCTTCCCCTGGTTTGTTTCTCTGTGGATGAATCATGAAAACATTTGCCTTTTTTAGTATGTAAACCTGCTTCATGGATTACAGCAATTAAACCAATATTTTCGTAGGGAGCTGGACTGCCATACTTTCGACACAATTCAGAACCACAAAACCTTATTCAAATTGCTTGTGTATTGCGATAAATGAAAATAGTTTCCAAACTATTTTTCCTTTCCATATAAAGAGTGATATTAATAGCTTTATAGAAATCCAAAAGGAAAGAAATCTTTATTTAGTGACATGTTTGAAATCAATGATAGCTGTATACTGATAGAAAATGTCTATCACTGCTATTAGCAGTATTGTACTACATTTTGCTTCATACTTTTGTTGTTCTATTGAACTTAACATTACCTTACCTCAACAAAGAACAAGAACACTGTTGGGAATATGACTTGGGAATTTTTTCTCAGCTTCTGTGTGTTTTCATAACTCTTTCATGTACAGTGGATAAAGCATCAAAGTTAATCCTTTTGTCATACAACCAGAACCACATCTTCAATATATTTGTATAATTTTCCTGTTAAGTTTACATATTGGGTGTTGTCATTGTTTTAGACTGATAATTATGACAATAAAGATGAATTAAGATGATCTGACCACACATTTTTTGACCAGACAAAGCGATCAACGATGCAATCATGCCACATAATGTCCTGGATGACAGAGTGAAAGTCAGTATGTTTGACTGCATTAATTGCAGCCTGATACTTAAACAGTTAACATCCATGCCGGTGGCCCTGAGCTGCATGCTAATGTCGGCATGCTAAGAAGCTCACATAATCTGCTGGTATAATGGTGTAATGTGTCATGTTCGTCATCTGGTGAAGATGGTACGTTGCTAATTAGTAAACTGACATTGCCATCCCTTGATATTGTGTTTACGCGGCTAAGAAATCTCACAAACTCAGCGCTTACAGTATATGTTTGGAATTATTCCAGTGAAATGGACAGCCTCATAGTATAATCCTGACTGTACCCCGAGAACACTTATGAGTCCTGGACTTGCAGTCCAACCACAAGGGAGTATTCACGTATATAATCTGAAAATAATGTTATCAGAGTTAATTAGAGCTGTAACGCATCTAGTGTACAAAGGTATAATAGATTGTAGAATCAATAGCTATACATTGGTAGAGCAACAGGAAGGAGAATATACAGCATAACTCAGGGCATATCACAGCCGGGAAGTATACAGTGGCTTTATGGAAATGCAATGCTTTTCTGTGGCCAGTAGAGGTCAATGCCATCTTTAATGGTCAATACCATGTACTGTAAAGCTTTAGGCATCTTTCTATATGCCCCCATAGATGAGACAAAATTAGATGAAAAAATGGAAAAATATCTTGTCACAGAATTCAAGAGTTATGATGACTATTATTAACGAGCGCTTGAGACATAGTTTTAAAAATGTAACAGACATGGACACAGTATATAATTTGTTAAGGGACTTCTTAGATATCAATTTTTAGGAGAGTAAATAATTCTTGCATACGTTTTGAAAGCACATCAGTTTACTGTTCTTCCATTTACTTTTATGTATATGGTATTTATCTAGAGTAATGACCATGTTAAGTCAAAGTCAAACTTTATCTCTATAGCACTTTTAAAAACAATCTGAGTTAACGAAAGTGCTGCATAAACTATATAAATATAAATGCAATACATAGTCAAAGGTCAGAAAAAAAAAAAAAAAACAAACATAACGTTAACCATATTTTACATCTCCCTTGGGAAACCATCCATACAAATTTAAATCTGAAAAGGATCAAATGATAGATTACCTGTCCAAATATTTAGCCAGCAGTGAATATCTGGCCAAAATTGCAATTTAAGCAGACAAGAGAGAGAATAAGTGTTCTATGTGTTAGGGCTCATCCAAAAAAAAAATAACAGCATGTGCCAATTTTTTATCCAGTTCAAAATCTGATCATAGTTTCAAATTTAATGACTTTAAGACCACCATCATCTTTGATAACATGCCCTCTGCTTTTGTCAGTAGAATTGTTCCCAAAATCGGCAGATCTCTTATGAGTAAATTATCATTGTTTTCTATGAAAAAATTCTGTTTATTCTTTAAAATTTTCATTTTAAGACAATGTTACACAACCCTTTTTACATGAATAAAGAGATAAAAACTCTTTTTTTTAAGGGGGGAGGGGTCAAGACCCTAGGCCAAGACCCGAGCGGCCAGAGTACCCTGGGGCCTCCACAGAGCAAGCACAACCCAAGGCCACATGACCCCGGGCCACCATGTGACCCACCCCTCAAGGAGAGCCAGCAGAGGGCCACAGAGGGCCTCCCCGCCCCCGGCCAGAGACACGTCCACAGCAGGATAGGCGACAACAGAATCCCACGCTGGCCAGGTTTCTACACCAAGCGCACGTAAAGCCCACGGCCACAAGACCCTCCCCGCCCAAAGCCTGCCCAGACCCCCACCCCGAGGGTGCTGATTTCGTTTTAGATAAGGATGGTCTGCGGTAAGATAACCTAAAATTTCTATACATAGTTTCAAACAACTATCATGAAATTGGTCTACGTCACCTGGTTCTAGGATTTTGAATTGTGGTGTTGTCCGTTGATTGAAGAAGATATTATTATAAATATAATGTTAAAACATTTTGAAAACCTTTTCTAAACCCAGGTCAAACATGAATTCATGTTTTGTGGTGTCAAATGTTTTCATAATGGATATATCTTCCCTTGATAAAGGCTAACTGGTTTTTCCTCTACATCTTTTACAAGAACTCTTTCAGGACAATTGGTAACACTGAGTAAAGCAGGATAAAATCAATACAGAGTAGATGTATCAGTGTCCAGTTGTCCAGTAACGGGAAGTCTAGTTTAGGCAGCAGGGTTATCAAACTTGTTTTCATTGCAGCGGATAAATATCCTTTGTGAATAACTCGTAAAATAATAACTCTCTTATATGTAATGTCTCTCTGGTGAACGTTGCGCTGGATAAAAGTGTCTGCTCAATGAATTGTAGAACATCAGCCCAAATGTGCTTTAAAAAAATCAGATGTGAGCCTGTCAGTTCTTGGTGAGTTGCCATATTTTATTTGTTCTACTGCAACACAAAAATATCTGTTATGGTTCCTTCTTCATCTGATCAGTTTTAATCTTCCTGGCTCAGTTTTCTGACAACTTCCTTTCAAGGAAAGAGTCGCAGGATATAGATAGTTCTAACTTTTTAAAGTTTGATTTATAAAGGTTGCCATAAAAAACGCTTCATTTTTTCTGGACCTGTTCTGATCTTCCAGTTTGCAATACTGTAATTTTTTATACGTTTTTTTTTCTTAGTTCATCTTTATTTTTTAAGGCCAAAGAAATAAGATGAATTTTTTTCACCCTGTTCAATCCTCCATTTGCTTTCACTATATACATCTAATGAGCTGAGACTGCAGGAACCACTTCCACATCGCTCATCATTGGTAGTTGTGCTAGTTTGTCAATTAATTCTTCCCTGCTTCTGTTTCCTTAGAAATGATACATTTCCATCTGTGTGACTTTTTTTATTGTTTTATCCAAAATGTATACTCATTCATTCATTCATTCACTGTCTTCCGCTTATTCCGGGTTGTGGTCGTGCTGGAGCCAATCACAGCTGACAATGGGCGAACGGGTACGGGTACCCTGGACGAGACGCCAGCTCATTGCAGGGCCACATGAAGAACAGACAACCACTCACACTCTCACACACACCTACGTGCAATTTAGAGTAGCCAGTTAACCTCAGCATGCTTTTGGAGGTGGGAGGAAGCCAGAGTACCCGGAGAGAACCCACGTAGGGGAGAACATGCGAACTCCACATAGAAAGATCCCAGGCCGGGAATCGAACCTGCAACCTTCTTGCTATGAGGCAGCGGTGCTAACCACCGCACCTAAACGCCGCCCTAAACGTAAACTTTTCACATTTATTCATGTTTGAGTAGATTCTCGTCCTCCCTAAACAGAGCCATTAACCTGTTCAACAAAACCAACACATAGCAAGTTGTTATTGATTTTCTAGACATGAGCAGAGATCTGGGGTTGCTTAGATGTTGATAAAGCCAAACTAGTCCTACTGTTGTCAGCGAACTGAGAAGCTTACATTTTACAATCCAAAATATCAATACCTAGTTCACAGAAAATGGGGCAGTTATCTAGTCTTGAGCATTGTTCTCTGAAGAGTTAAGCCATGTAACATAGTTTGATATCCTCCAATCACATTTGCTGCACACAGGTTTAGTATTATGTCTTATTTAGGTTGTGGGTCCACATGAAGGACAGACAACCACTCACATGCAATTAAGAGTAGCCAATTAACCTCAGCATGCTTTTGGAGGTGGGAGGAAGCCGGAGTTTCGAACCTGCGACCTACTCGCTTGGAGGCAACAGTGCCAACCACCGCACCACCGCGTCGCCCTCATAATAAATCAACAAATGAAAAAAAAATTATTCCAGCAGAATGTGAAGTTCTTTTACCAAAAAAGGCCAGCATCTTCCTATTGAATTTTCCAGAATTTTTTGTCAGGCACAACAGGATGACGCTTCATAAACCTTAATAATAATTATATAGTCATTCTGAATTTTGTTCCTTACAAAAATAAAAATGGACATAAATTAGAAAATGGTTGTTTTAGCATCCACTTAACTACAACTCTGTTGTGCAAGGATGGCACAACTGCGTAGAATAACAAATCCGACAACTTACCTGAACAAAATCTATGTCTTAAAACCCTCTCTAGGACATTTAGATTTAACATCTACACATGTAACAAAATTATGCAATGTGCCTGCATATTAACTTACTTGAAACATCAGAGATGTTTTTCTCCTTTCTTCTGACATCTGGCACCTTGGGCCACAACTTTGCATGGGCTTCGCTGTCTTCCATTGAAAAGTCCTCCCCAAATCAATCACATCATCTTGCCTTGCCTCCGTTGACTGATTCCACACCTCATTGGCGAGCTCACATGACTGTTCTTAATCTTGTCTTTTTTTTTCTTTTTTTTTTGCATTGGGACTAAGTAATGGTGTGTGCTCGATTTGTATTCTAGCTAATTCTTCCTCCGTCTCTCCAAGTTCTTCGCGCAAGCCCGGTCTGTCTACCCACTTGGTTAGCAATAGCCATCTCAATTTACATCCAGGGGAGTATGACTGATTTTTGAGGTAAAAAGGGTCAAAAGATGGTGGTCAGTAGTGACACATAATCTGTTTCATCACCTGTGTAATGATAGTCAATGTATCCTCCACCGACATTTTCAAGCCTGTTTTCTCATTTTGTTTTCATATATTGGGCAACGTTGCAGTCATACAAAAAAAAGGGCAAACAGAAGCGAATACGCTCTCTAAATTATTCCAACTAAATCTGAACATTACAACTTTCATGAAAAATTGATTCATTGCAAATATTGTGATAAACTGCACTTTTGCAAATACTTTAAGGGGATGTCTTTCCCCAGTTTTGCTGATGTTTGGGCTTATTACATTATATTATCTCATCATCTTCCGCTTATGGGTCATGGTTGTGCTGGAGCCGATCCCAGCTGACAACGGGTGAGCGGTGGGATACACCCTGGATGAGTCACCAGCTCATCGCAGGGCCACATGAAGGACAGACAACCACTCACACTCGCACACACACCTACGGGCAATTTAGAGTAGCCAATTAACCTCAGCGTGCTTTTGGAGGTGGGAGGAAGCCGGAGAATTCATGACCACTCTCATTTGCCTCCATGTTTAATAGAATCCACATTGCATGACATTACATGTCTTTTTTTATTGTTTAAAGAATACAGTCAATTATTAGAACAAAACATATTAATAATCTTACCTTGATATACACAGTATGTGATGGTTAAGCAGTCAAAATACTGTATACATGAATATTACAGAGGGCATGGAATACCGCAACAAGCTAAACAGAGTTTCATCACTCCTTCCCTCTCTGTGCTTGCTGCAGGCCTACAATGCCAGTGTATCCCTAATGGTTTTATGGTAGTCTCTGATTAAAGACAACTGTTTAAAAGTGCGTACACTAGCAAGTCTGACTTTAGGCGTTCTCACTCTGCAGTTCATTTACTTGAGAAACTGGGTCAGTGGTGGCACATTAAAGCTGGAGTCATCATCCTGGCTTTGTTTCACCAAGGAATGTGAGACACCGAGGAACATGATTTAAGACAAGGTTGTTTTTAGATGTCCAAGGCCAAGTACTTCCTTTGTTTCCTTCCCATAGTAAAATGGTAAAGAACAACCTATTGCAGAAAGACACTTTTACAATCCAATTAGGAGTTAATGGATCATCTTGCTAAAATTGTGCAGACATGTTGTAAGGCGTGTGTCTATTAAAAGTTCCATGACCATGTTCTTTTTCACTCACCTCAAAGTATACAGCATAAAGAGCATCATGAAATGGTGCAACTCAACCTCACATGAAAGAGAAGCAGCACTAAGAGACGAGGACCTTTTTTCTCATTTGGAAGTTTGCTGTATCAGCAGTTTGGAAGAGCAGCACAAGTGAATGGCTTTGCAGGGACCCAGTCAAGCATCACACTGCTGACAGTAGGGAAAAGATGTAACGATAATAGATAAAAGTGTTCATAAGAAGAATTGATGTCATTACTTTATTGTGGTCAATACATGTAGGATCACACTGGTGCCTCTGGAACTGAGCAACTTGACAAGAAGCCCTTGATTAACAAATGTAATTTTCATTATTCATCATTCCGACACTTGAATTTATAGTCAATTGATGTAGTACTGTAACATCCAAAAATGACTTGGCAAGGTGTAAAATAAAAAATGAAGTGGTCAAGCCTTTTATCGGACAAAAAAATCTAAAATGTTCTTTGGTTCCAGCATTTCTAGTCTGAGGATTGCCTTTCCATATTTCATAACATGGACAGTCATTGTTTTGTAATGTTCTGTAGGCCTGTTGATCAAGAAATAATCTTTATCAAATCAAATAGTTGAAGAAATTAGTGGCAACAATAAAATCAGTGACTCATTCATTGAAAAATGTGTCGCAAACTATAAGAAAGGTCCAGAAAGAAAGTTTCCAGAGTTGATGTTTCCAAAGACATGTGATTCGCAATATACAGCAGAGTAAAAAACATGCGTTCTTGTGCTTCCTCTTCTAACAGTATCACACACTATGATGTAATTGTTACAATAGTTTCTTGTTTGTTTTTTTTGAAATACTGAATAATTACTGCAACAGCAGGAATGCAACGGCTCCAAGGAGCACATGTTTAAATAAACATGCCTTCTATTGCTGTAGGATGAATGTGTGAACAGTTTAATCACAACAAATCTGTTACATTTGAATTTTTTCAATTCTAGAATCTTTTAGTAAGATTTACTTACTATTTGTGACAAGAATCAGAACAGCTGTATTGCTCTAGTGTTTTTATGACCTCAAACCTACAGACGCATACGCGCATGCAGCATATCTCCAGCCCGACAAGTGTTTGACCTTCCAGTATAACGCTCACAGCCCCGTCGTTCATCTAAACACTCTCCTGATTTTGGGAGAGTTTGAAATGTTCCTTTTAGGGCTGTTCAGCTTTCCAGATGTTTCCTGAACCCACTGTGTTCCTAACGCACTCCCCTCCCCATTGGTGAAAGGCGAGGGAAGGACGAGGGAGGGAGTCTGTCATTCACTCCCTATAAAGCCAAACACACTGATACCTGGAGTCTAACCAATGATTTTTTTTCTCTCTCTCTGCTAGGCTGCCGATCAAGGCACAGAGCAACTGCACTTTACTTTGCCGGCAGTGACCGATGATTCTGTAACCAACGTGGACACCACACACAGACACTTGCAACAACTTTTAGCAACCCACCTCCTCTTAGCACCAGATTAGTGTGTGCTGACAGAGGTGAATTCTGCTTTTTTTCCCTGGTGGACAGCCAGAAGTCTGAAAGCCAGGGATGTCGTGGGATTGTGGCCTGAGGCACATGTTCTCTGTGTCCCCTGCGTTGCAGCAAGGGAGCATGTGCATCCTGCATGACAAGGTGGACCTTTCCAAACTGGAGATGGTCCAGAGACTGGCCAAGGATGGCTACCGCTTCCTGCAGAGTCACAGCAAGGCCCCCGAGAGAACAAACGAGGTGAGAGACACAACGCCGTCACACTCGGAACATTCTTCTAGATTTTCATATACGTAAATGAATTTATGTAAGATCACATATCTGCATGATGATTCCACCCAAAAGCAATCTTTAGCCACATCAGATAATATAAGATGATATCTTCAGTGTCATTTTGAACCACACCAGCGTGCATTCTCTTTGAGCACATTCAGGACACATTAGATGTCCACTGCACTCGAGGTGTAAGTATCCTGTATTTCCTGCAGTTTGCTGTTTAACCCCAACTAATCATTAGTGTCCTTTAGCACATCTTTTAGAGCATCTGCTCTCTGTTGAAAAAAAACCTTTGTAAATAAAAAACACCAAGATAAAATCTGCACTGCTTTAGATGCTTCTGGGAAAGTTAAATATGAGAAATCTTAAATATAGTATCTTTCTGTGTGTGTTTACGATAGCCGCAGTGCTTTCGGGGAATCATATCTAAGAGTATGTTGTGGAAGAAGTTGACTATTTTTTTTAGACCTAGTTGTACCTAGTTTTTGGATTAATCAACTTGACACAATCATACACATATTTTGATACATTGCATACAACATACTTTAAGAATTCAGTGTTCTCTGGCTGCAGGAGAAGTCATTACACTAATCGTATCACTACAAAATTGTCATTATTGAGAAGGTAACTCTATGATCTACAGGTTCAGTACAGCCTGCACTTAGTTTTGGAAACATTACATCATGATGCCAATTAATTGCGTAAGCGATTTCCAATTGGTTGATCTCATGTTGGGCTCAACCTCTCCCTTCCTGCCAGCTGTATCTTTGGGCTAATCTAGTACAACAATGGCAGGAAGAGTTGACGCAAGCGCCCCGGCGGCACCGCCATGCCAAGACATTGTGAGGTTTAAGGGTGGATTCCAGCGCGTCAGGTCTCTGACCTTTTCTCCAAACACTAGGTCTCCTTTTTTTGTGTTGTTATTCAATATTGTGACGTTTTGTCTTTACTGTGCCACTGCCAAACTTTTTGTGATCAAATGTGTAATGAAATAAGCTTTTCTGTATCTGTTTTTTTCAGTCACATAGATCACTACCAAGCTTTTGACATTGTAAATTTAATAACTGGTAAATTAAGTGTACCAATGACATGTGCGCATGCATTATTATTTGTGTAATCCTACAAGCTTGGATATGCCGACTTTGTATTTAATGCTTCATATTATCTAGAAAATTCAAGAATATGTGAGATTATGTAGCAGTGTTACCAGATTATAGAGTGGTTTACAGTAATCCAATGATGGTACAATGCACATATTACATGCGACTCGTGAATATCTAAGCCTAGACATCAAAGCACTCAGAAATCTGTTAAATCCCAACTGATGAATGTAGGGAATACTTAATATACAGTCAACTGCACTCTGCGGAAATGTGAGATTCTGTCACTGGGAGACTGAGTGTTATGCAATCTCCTTTAATCTAAAAAAGTATTAAGGTTTTCCACCCAACACGATTTAAGGTCTTTTCCTGTGATAGTTCAGTATCTGAACTATTTATAATTCACTTTGGTGTGAAAGATTGAGTGGTTTCAATGAAACGGGTTACAGCTTTTTAGAAGAGACACTTCCTCTTCTGCACTTTTACAGTAAATTGCTGTGGTTTTCATGTGTTCGGGGGCATCAGATTACACGGACATTGCTTGATACATCTGATTACAACACTGAACTGCTATTCTTTACCATTCAAGAAGCATAGCACTGTTTGTACACATATTTTACATAACTGTGCATTCCTGATGCATGAAAACAGGAATTTCAGCAAGTTACTTTCAGAGACAATGAAGTTGACCTGCATCAGAGGCTTTTTTGAATAAAGCATTGCTTGGGAGAATCCTAGCAATTTTTCTTCTTTCCATTCAGTATGATCCACACCACCTCAAGAGGAATTCAGATCAAATCTCCACTATGTCAGGTCTGACATCCTCCAGAACCCATAACATTTGTGCCTGTTTCTAGCAGAACAGAGGAATGCAGACAGACACAAGGAAGGTATCTAGAACCCTGAAAAAAACTGGAAGCTATTCAACGGGTCACAACTTTGTGCAGAAACCTGTAACTAGCGTGTACTGGTCTGTTGACGGTGTCCATATTGGGGAAGACTTAAGCGCTCATCATTATCGTCAGCTATGAAGAGTGTGGCTGAGACTTGCTTTCTCTGTTATGATTTGATGCCATATGAATAACACTGAACCCAAATGGTAGCAGTGTGTCGAGGTCACCCCCAGGCTTGGGCAGGAACTGTGCGCCCGAGGTGCTCCGTTGCATTACAAACAACCACTCTAGAGGTCTGATTATTTTTTTGTTGGGTAACTGGTAACCACAAAGCCCAGCGCATGTTGAGTTGTGGCCTGCAGCAGTGGAGACTGGATCAATAATTCATTGTGAGGAAAGGTTTGTTTGCTGTTTGACCCATCAATGGTACACTGAGACACTTTGTTAATGTAGTCGAAAATTCAGCCGGCTTCCACGCGCAGTTCATCAGTTACATGACGCTCAGTGTCATATTTTGATAAACAAACAGCAACTAATGTCTTTTAGAACTAAGAAGCTAATAAGTACAGCCTTTCCTCTCTGCCATTTTGTGTTTGTTTGTTCCTTTTCTAATTGTACGTCATATTCCTATGACAGGATGATACAGTCTGTTGTTAAAAAGAACATGCCTTTAAGCTCAACCTAACATTACTCAGTACAACTCTGCACTTGTTCGAGTATTTATAATTAGAAAAAGTGGAAATTAATTCATCTATTGCCCTTAAAAACAACATCTAAGATTCGGTTAGGTTCATGAATTGAACTAGCAAATATATCTATTAATGTTTTTTTTCTGATGGTTTTAAAATATCTCTGCCATTAGATGTGTGTGTAGATGTGAGTGTTTGACGGTGTAATGGTAATGTCAAAAATGTTTTGTGAGAAAGCACGTATTTTGTGTGGTGCGCTTTGCACCTGTGTTTGCACATGTAGTATACGGGAAGAGTGATAAGCGTTAATGTGCCAGGAAGTCATGCTTAGCTGAAGGACCCTGGATGTTCTTGTTGAAAAGGCAATTAGCGCAGAAAACTGCAACCACTTCCACTCTGTCTGCCTGGCTAATTGCATGCACAGCAGCTTGTATTGCATGACTGATGGCTGAGGAGAGGAGGACAGAAGGGATGAGTTGATGCAGGATGGTCTTGCCTGCACCATATCGTTACCTCCTCATGAAGACCAGTATCTCAGATCCAGACTCCACACAGCCAAGTAGCTGCCATCAATATTTATGTATCAGAGGCTGTAGAAACCGTATAATTTTTATGACGTAGTTTGCGCTTGGAATTAAGAATTCTTTTGTATTTTCTTTCCAGTATACAGTATAGCATGTATATATCTCTGGGGGAAATAGAGCCCTATATTCTATCATCAAATCATGTTCTTTATGTGGAGAAAGGACATGGAAAGAAAAATCCTCTAGCCGCCCCCAAATTTATGGTTCTTCTTGATGTTTACATCTCCACCTAGTTTGGTGAAAATTGGCCCTGGTAGTCTTGATGTAAACCTGTTGACGGACAGACAAACACCCAGCAATGAAAATTTAACCTTCATGGCGAAGGTAGTTGATAAAGCGATGTATTAACTGACCCAAAATTAAATGAATAACATTTAAGATATTCATTGAATCGTTTCACTGTACTAGACATTGCTCAGTTGTAGCTTCTCCAATATGAGAAGTTGCTGCTTCCCTCTATTCAACATCGCTGTAAACTGATTGATTATTTTTGTGATTACAACATACGCCATTGTATATGTAGGATGTTAAACCTAAACATCATCATACATTTCAGAGAGGTAGAGGAATAATATAGCAGACAGATTAAAGTAGAGTAGAGAAGGAATCAGAAGGAATTTTACTATCTTTCCCCATGGCTCTGAGAGATTGATAACATGGTGATTGAATGACTGTGTGTGACCATATGACTCAAAAGAGAAAGGCAGTCAAAGAGGAAGACAGAGACGGACAGAAAGAGAATGGGAAACAGCTCAGGCATGAAGGGGGAAGTCATCATTCATCGCACCCCATGGTGACCATAGGAGAAGGGCTTTCTGCATCATTTTATGTCTAAACTGAGCTCGATGTCGCTGTTGGTGTGCTGAGTTTTAACACATGATGGTTGAAAAACCACTGTCTCAATACACCACCCATAATTTAATAGCCTCAAAATAGGAACTTAGGAATTGCTAATTAAAATATGTATGAGTCTTTCATGTTAATCCCTGAATGGGCTCCACTGATAAAGACTGAATAATGATATATGGAAATTCTCTTTCATTTACAGTGCTGGCGGTGACAGACTATTATGATGGAAATCAGTGGTGATTTGTGTGAGTGGTTGAAAATACAGGGGAATCTCCTTGGTGATAACAAACCCCCTCTGCTCCCCCTCCCTTCCTCTCCAGCCCCTGAGTGACGAAGCAGTCCGTATGTGCCTGAGGGAGAGGGGCCACGATGTGCTCGTTCTCCAGAGAATGTCGTCAGAGCAGCCAGCCCTCTCTGCATCGCTGAGGGGAGGAGGGAGAGCGGAGGCGAGGAACAGGAGGTAAGCCTCACCACTCCCCTCCTTCCTAGATCCCCTCCCTCCCTTTCCCACTATCTATTTCTCTCAAACGGCACTCTACTTCTCATCATTCTCCCGCTCTGCCTCTCTTGCTCACTCACACACTCGGGCATACTTGCATCACGACTCCATACACATATATGTTGGCATTGAATACACAAGTAAGCAGCATGGTCCTGTAAGGCACAGTTCTGCTGGCTGCCTTCCCATTCAAGTCATTCAGGAGCTTTTTTTTTTTAATATTCTGGGACACATCAGCTGTGGACTCCGGGCTGTAGCAGCTGCAGGTGGCTGGATGGATGGATCTATAAGGGGGCCATGCAGCAGTAACCACGGTAACATTGCCGGTGTGAGGGCGCGGGAACTCTCAGAGGATGGGATCTCAGCAGCAGCCCCTGAACCTGCGGCAGGAGGACAGGCTGCTGCACGCTGCCTTGGTGGAGCAGGAGGAAGATGAGGAGGGCGAGGAGGGTTCTGAGGAGAGCAGCAGTGACAGCACCAGCAGGGCAGAGCCGCTGACCATGCCCACCTTTGATGTCCCTTACTTTCGCTATATAGACGATGAAGGGACAGAGGGAGAAGAGGAATGGAACAGCAGTCGCTCGCTGTCTTCTATCGAGGAGGACTCCTCCACTGAATCTGTTGTGTCCGACAGGTACATGGTGGTGTCAGGGACCCCAGAGAAAATCCTGGAGCACCTGCTACATGACCTGACACTGGACGACGAGCAGGCGACAACACGCGACAAAGAGTCAGGTCAGCGCACGCACTTTAATTCCTTTCTTATTCCCTTTGTTATGACTCTTTTCTTGTCACTATGTGAATGAATAATTTGTGTAAAGTTATGAATTAAAGACTATTCAGTCGGGAGATGGAACAGAGACAACTTTATGACAACGGGACCGTTAAGGCTGCGTGTTTATGTGATGTTGCGTGCGTTTATGAAAGACATACAGAAAAAGAAAGAGAAACGCCGTTTAATTTCGCTTTTCCTTTCTTTTCTAACTGCCTCTCTCTCACAGTGGTGGGACATCAGCCCCCCCTGGGGCGAATTCACTGGGCTAAACACGTGACCTTTGACACAGATCATTACCCGTATCTTTTGATTGAGGCTGCAGCAGGCGCACAGTCCAGCTTCACAGCCACAACAAATCAAACATTTCCTCTCCTCGCAGCAGGTACATGATAATGTGACACTGTTGCCAAGGCAGAGGAGACTCTCTGTTGCTGAAGCGGAGAGAAAGGCTGAATGAGAAATGATGATGGCAGGCAGAGGCACAGTCAGGCAAGGAGAGCTAAAGAAAGAAAAGGGGAGATATTTACAGAGATGGAAGTGGTTGCAGTTGATGTCTCATTGCGAGGCAGGCTGAGCCCAAACTAGTGATCATTACTCATTCTGATGGGGACGTGAATAAAATTGATCTCAGCATTGTCTCAGGAGACGCGCCTGCAGTTGCAAGATGATGGGGTTTTTTTTCGAATGCAGGAGTTACATTTCATGTTAACTTGCGGAACATGAATATAAACGACATGTTTAACACAGAGCTAAATTATTTTGCAAGTGGAGAAGACATCCTTCTGTGTTGAGCTTGTGTACTCACAATAAAGCCATCCCCAATTTATCTTCCAGCTAATTCCCTAGGTGGTCAGTAGCCAGTGGCTTCTTGATGAATCATCCACCATTAGCTCACCTTGCAATGAGTGTACTGAAGTTTAGTCGCCATTAGGGGACTGTGGACCAGAGCATGCTGTATGATGTCTGGGTCAAAGAGCCAGAGACCTGAGGAAGGACTGAACAGAGCAATGGACAGCAATTGACTCAGTGATGTTTAATAGTCTGGCTCCTGTTACCCATGATTCTCCCTATTATCAAAGCGCTTTTTGGTCAACTGCTTTGCGCGCTCCTGGAAGATCAGTTCACCAGTAGGACGTTAGCATGAGATCTTTGATTTCATCAAAAAAGAGATCTGAACATCAAACAAGCTGTGTGCTCTGTCTCTCAATGAAGGCTCAGGTGGATTGCAGTTACATGCCTGGTGTGAAGTAGAAAGACAATTTTATCTTAGGATTCTGCCAATTTCCTGCACATATGCTGCATTAAGAATGTGGTGCAGGCTTATGACTTTCTGCAAGAGATGGCACTTTTATAAAAGCACCACAGGCATATTTGGGAAAAATCAAACGCGGCCACCACCAACCTCTGCAGCGGTGTACACTGTGCAGATCTGAAATTGTAGATCTGCATTGTGGGTAGAATTTACAATTGTGTACTGCTGTCTCTCCTCTGCCAGATCTCTGAGTGCAGCTATTGATTCTTGCGTGTCTGGCTGAAGACCCACTGTCGTTTAGTGAGTGAACTGAATTTTTGGAAAAAAAGACTGTCGCAAACATTTAAGTACGGCTTTTACAGCAAGAGAACTGCTTCGGGTAACCGCTGCAGCCAATAACTGCCAAATTAACATGCATATTTCAAAGGCTGCATTAACCTCGTACTTATTGAAATGCAAGAGGGAATTTGGCAGGTTCATTGATTTCTTAGTAGATTGACAGGATGGATCAATTAATCCATTCGGCATTTCCTCTGAAAGGTAAACAAAATTTGTTTGGGTTTGAGTGCCTGAAAGCAGGCTTCTGGCTGTGTGTATCATATGTAGAGGAAAGCAGCAAATCAGCATTTAGAATATGTCTAAATGCAGGCACACTGATGGAGATAAGTTAAATTATTGTAAAACAAATCATTCCAGCTGAACATTATGAAACTTCATACAGCACAACTCATGCATGAAGGTGTTTAGATCACTGGAACTAACATGTCCTAAATGGTTGGAATAAGATTTTAAACCTGCAGGACATCATCTGCTCTGTTGGTGCATTAACTGGAGAAACTTGAGAATATGACTGTAGGTCCTAACATGTGATGTTTATTCACTTTTCCAACTTCAAAGGGTTTCTGTTCAAGTAGCTTGGAGACAAAATACAAATATACAGATATGTGAGTGAGTTGGGTGTTTTCTGGCTTCTGGTGTGCTACTGTATTTTTTAT